>WOGN01008376.1:0-11337 GCA_015342105.1 Leptinotarsa texana
TCAGGGTTTCAAATCATTTTATATCAGATTAGACAATGGAAGTCCGAACTGATGAAATACACCACAAAACATTGTCAACAACCACCTTCAAACACACGTTGAGTTTACTAATGTTCAAAAAAATGTAGAACAATACAAGAACTCATTCAACAAAAGTAGGAAAAACTCATACCAAAAACAAAAAAGTAATGTCAATACTGAGGTAACTTCGACCAAAAACCGAGATATCTTCGAAATATATTTTTTCCCAGTGTAATACGAATATATCTTATAAAAAGAAGTTAAAAAACAAAATTGACACTTTATAGCAAAGATAATATTAACATTAAGCTTCCATATACCTCAGACACCAAACACCATAAAATGAGATTGTCAGATTGAGAAATGTAAATATCAGCTACAATTATAACATTAAAACTCAGTTTTCTGGAAAATATGTTTGTCAAGTTGTCTATCACAGCGATACGGGGGTAGTTATTTCGAAAGTACTTTTTCTGTGTCATTCAAAATCGAAGTAAAAGTTGTTGTTTTGGGAGAGATTTTCTTTCAGTTTGTATCGGAGAGTAACTTCTTTGCATAATACATACATCTTTATAAAGAGTAGATTTCGAACTTGATTGCTTCTTTTCTTTCAACGAAAGTTTTCACATTTTTTCATGGAGATGGAGATGATGAAATATTTCTTTCATTTCTCATTTGAGATATCATCACAAGCTATTGTCTCATCACAAGAATCTCGAGAACGGTGCAAATTACTGAAAGCGAACAAAAAAAAAGATCAATTTTCGAAGAGAAAACGAACAGTCTTCTTCAGGAAATGTAGCCAGTGTCATAAATATTATAGAGAATTCGAAAGAAACTCAGGCTTTTGCATAGACAAACAGAAAAGTACAAAACTTTTTTATTTCGGAATGCTGTAAACAATTTCTCTCGGAATTAGTGTCCATTTTGAATTAACCACAGAGTAATGCAAGGTAAATATGACACCTGGGAACCTCAGATATTCATCCTCGTTTTCATCTTTCTCGTCGAGTTTGTTGTTTCGAAGTTGCTTAATTTCGCGTTGACACATTGTGTCGGTAAAACGATAGGACTGTAATTTGAGAGGGCGATCAAGTACTTTACAGACTCTTTCGAGAGCAGGAAAACGTCAAAAGCCACTTGGTGTTGGCTGCGACACAATGTTACGGCCAGTCAATGGGGTCATCTGTGAACCTTGGAAGTGCTGCATGCTAGATAAGTTCCAGTGGTGTAGAATTTTATTTCTTCATCCTTGCAATAGGAAATGTTCCCAGTTACGTGGTCTTTATTTTTGCTTCATTCATTAATTTTGTATTAAAAAACCAATGAAGTGTATATTCAATCAGAAATTTACACATCAGAATAAAATAAGAGAAATCTAAATGCTGAAAAAATGAGAGCAAACAGTGAGTACACAAGATTCGTTGAATACTTGAGATATTTGTTATGAAACTCCAGCCATATAGTCTAATTTCAATTGATTTTCTGATAAATAGATCCAAAATTATGAAACATGAATGTCTACTTTTATTTTTTCATATAGAAAGCATCTTCGCATTCTGTAACTTTGGAAATATGCTCTTTGAAATCTCGAATCATCTTGAAGTAGAAATTGTTGTTTCCTAAAAGTCGAGTTGAAATCCATTAAATATTCTCTATGTTATTGAAATTAAAAGTCAGATCAGCACGAAAATTAATTCACTTGAATTGTTTTTTCTAACGAAAAAACTCTTCATTTCAGATTTCCAAGTGGAACGGAAGACAAACAAGTTGACAAAATATGAAACCCCAATATTCATACCATTCATTGGTATCTAAGGCAAACTGCTCTTTTGAATTGAAAACCTGCAATCATGATCTATTTTGTGAACAGTTAATTTTGGGTGGATCTCCCACAAAATCTCATGGAGAGTTGTCAGCCTAAGTACTTCACTTTTTGTAGAGCACACCATTTCTATATCACAGATCAAGCCACACTCTTTGTTTATTGGGGAAATCTTCGCAATGACTTTCATTTTCATGAAAGAAGCAGATTTATTACTTGCATAAGGATACGCAGGCACCTGCTATACTGGCAAACTTGACTAGAATCAATTTTTATGGTCTATGTTTCATCAACCCGTTGTTTTCAGGAGACGGAATTGAAAAAAAAAATCAGAATTCTATAACGAATTTAGAAACAGTTGTACCAGTTGACGACATTTTGCATCCTATAGATGATGACTTTTGTTTTATAACAAAAATGATAATATTGAGAAAAATATTATGAAAATATCGACACCTACTATAGGTGTCCCAGTGTGAGCAAAACTTTCACCTCAACAGTACATACTTCGGTAGGTTCGAAAAAAGCTGAGCATTACCGCCGGAAATAAAATTTGATAAACAATACTCCAGATGAATCATAATCAGGGTAATTCATTTCAGTTTCTACTGAACCAGTGCTCCTTTTTGTGTATGATTTCAGCTTGAGCCCACTTGATATGTCTATGAGTCCAAACATGCTGTGCTATTCCGGATTTACTGGTTTCTCCTCGCGTGTGTATCTTGTGCTCAGTAATGCGAACTTTCAATGGCCTATTAGTTTCACCGATGTATGATTCTTCCGCTCTCGCAGGATCAAAAATAACTTTCAACGGAATGGTTACTCCAGAGTGATAGTAGAACAGGCTTTAGATAGAAGACAGTAAAAGCTCCACAAGGAAGAGAAGCTGCCACAACCAGTAATTGTACTTCTCTACATCAGAAAGTATTATCAGAAAGGATGAGAAGGATTGGGTCCAAGTATAACATCAGGACCTGCTCCAGATCTGAGAACACTATCCGTAGTAGCCTCAAGAAAACCAGGCCACCAAACGCGGATTGCGATAACAATAATTGCATTTATCGGATACCCTGCGAGTGCGGAGAAATATACATCGGTGAAACTAAGAGGACTTTGAAAGTTCACATTGCTGAGCACAAGAAACATACACAGCGAGGAAAAACCAGCATATCCAGAATAGCAGAGGCATATTTGGACTCATCAACATAGCATCAAGTGGACTGAAGCTGAAGTCATCCACAAAGAGGAACGCTGGTTTAGGAGAAAATTCAAAGAAGCTGCGTATATGTTGTCCAACAATGCATTTAGTCAAGCTATCGGAGAGATACGTAACTTATGGAAACCTCCAATCAAGCGAAAAACGACCAACTGCCGCCAAACGGTCATCTTCCGCTAAAACCAATGAAGCGCAGATGAGAGAATAGGTGAAAGCACTGGAATGACCTGTAAATAGTCAGATTTTGGATGAATAAGTTCAGTTATCACCCGATGACGATTGTGGATACTAACAATCGAAACATCCATCAGTAGAAGTTGACGAAGTAAGTGTCAAGATAATTTTGCATTCAATTTTCGTTCAGGGAAGGAAGTATTTCCTGAAGTTTGAAAAAAATCCACTGACTTGAGCGACGTTCGTTCAATAAGTATTTTATATGCTCTATCAAAATGTTTCGATGAAATTGCCAATTCGCTTCTACCTTGATGAATTTTTTATTTTATCATGCACACAATATTTTTTCCACAAAGAAAATAATTGTTCCACAGCATTGTTGAAGGTGAGTGATGACATATTTGCTGCACTAGATGGTGACGAACTGTATACTCTTGTATAATCCAAGACCTTTGACAAAATTAGCTACCAACTTTTACAAGCTATTTCACACTTTGAAGTATTCTCAGATGATGCAATTGACGTTATCAAGCAACCTCTTTTGTCTTGCCTGTGACCAAATTTAATATGATCTACAAACTTTGGCTTTCTTATCGAAGAAGTTCTGTTTCATGGTAAATGCAGTCAAAAGCATTGCCTTTTGGAAGCAAAGGAGCACCATAAAGAAACAGACATAATTTAAACCTGCTTCTTGACAATTCGCCATTGATATTTTCCATTTGTGCTCCAGGGCTCATACTAGATTTTCCTTTTCGGTAACCCACCTTACCGTCAAGACCGAACTCTGACATTTGCCGAATTACCCTATAAGTTTGAATTTTATTTCATTGTTCCATTTTGTAGTCTAGGGCAATAAAATCTCTCAATAAACTATTTCAAATATCCTCGATAAGAAATACAATGAATCTTTAAAAACCTGAAATAAATCGAAAATTGCACTTTTAACGTGTTACGTAAAAACATTTCCACCCAGGGTGTTTTTATCGCTATACTGAAAAAGTGTATGGAGGGTTATTCTGCAGACCATCATCCTGATTTCGTGTCCAACGATAAAATATGCTGAAGTCCCGATTACTGAATTCATGAGAACGTCTCTGCATTCAACACACGACACGGGCAACTATATAAAAATTTATGACCTTTTCTCCTTCATGAGAGGGTGCATCTCGACTATAGGCCGCACAGGCTTACCAAATCAATCCTTCAAAGTTTTCCCTAATAGGAAAACTCGCAGTTCGATTGGAGGGCGCATACAAAGGATCTGTGTCTGCTGACCTGAATAAAGATCGTAAAATCGAGAATCTACTCGATCCAGTCGAATTGGCGACTTTATGTATTCGAACCCTTTATGGTTTGGCCCTTATCTTTTTAGTTATCACTTGAAAATGACTGTTTTCTGGTTTCTCTTACGAAAAGAAACGTAATCGTAGTGAGACGGGTCGAACAAAAATATTCTTCTTCGAAAGAAAATTTGAAATGTCAAAAAAAATACAAATTTTCAGAAAGCAATATCGACTTCAAAACCGAAAAAATAGAGAGGAACCAGGAAATGATATTGTTTAACTTATATTGCTCAACATTTTTGAATTATTTTCTCTATAATATTGAAGAAGTTTCAAAAGGCACATCTTCATTCAATGAATAGTCATCAGATGTACACAAGGGCGTACACAAATGAATTTGGATCGATATAGTCGAAGCTAATACAGTATAACCAGTGCAGTTCGAATGCGAGGAGATTCTTTCACATCACTAGCGTTATTCTGAATTTGGCTCTGGCATCGATTTCTTCTCCGACTGAAATATAAAATTGTCATCAAGTAATCAAGCATTATTTGTCGACTTTTAGATTTTGCAAATACTTTCAGAAGTAATTTCTCACTTTAACAGCGTCAATAATCAAGTTCAAAACAAATACTGCTCACAAACACCGGAATTGTAATATTTTTCTTGACATGTGTTCCTGAGTGAGAATCTTCAGGACTTGAAGTAGACTGATTTCTAAGGATGTACATAGTTTTCATACCAAATTTTGCTATTTCCAGGCTTCTGGAAGCAACTGAATGTCTAGTGTCTTGTGCCAATAAAAATATTTCAGAGAGTTTTATTTTATCCTATAGATATTCTCCATAGCATATTTAGGGACACCAGACTATTCAGGTCTCCGGAACGGGATATGCGATTCATTTTCTTTGAAACGTGTATTAATGGATTGTTCAGTTTAATTATCATAATACCTAACATAGTATTGATAACTTATACCTGACATTTCTTGTAAGCAATTTTCACTTCTACCTCATCAAAAATGTTATCTCATCAGTTGGTTCACACAGAAGAACCACAAATTTTGAATTAGGGACATGTTGAAAAATCGAAAATTCCCAAATGACCATTTAGAAATCGACTCATCTACAATGTTTGTGAAATATCTTATAATTTCAGCTATAAGCGTGATAACATTTCTTCACTCACTCAATACACTGAACAGCTCCTCTTTATTTTTGATTTCATATGAAGATCTGTTGTTCGGAGTCGAAACACAGTTCACTTAGTCAAAAATGACAAATACATCGTCTATCGGATCTAAGTTCGTGTAAATTCAGATCTGTTCATGAATATATCAGCCATAAAGGAGGCTACATAGAAACAGTTGTTGAACTGAAAGCAACTCTGTTCAGTGCGAATTTTTGATAGTTGTCTTTGATTATTTCTATACTAAGAATATTGATCTTCAGGAACTCTTTCAGTATTCAATATCTGAACTCGATTCCAAAATTAGAAGGATTTTAAACTGTTAAGATCGACATTAAGAAATTTTTTGAGTGGGGGAACAAACCTTAGAGAAAATAGATAGTACCTAGTTGTCAGACTTGTGAATTTCCGGAAGCCGTATATTTCAGTAACTGTAGGATTGGAAACCTAGAGAGTCATATTGAAAGCTAGTAGAATCAAATTTATATCTTTTTTTGAATATGCTTCTGAATATGGTTCTAATTTATTATATCATCGACTTTTCAGTAGGAATTGAATCAGCAGGCCTCATGAATCCTTATCCCAGTAGCTGTATGACCTATTAGTCCTTCAAAGTTTAAGTATAATAATAATTAGAATCTCTTCAGAATATGGTATTATTTTTATTTAAATTGACAGTTTTTCAATTTTTCCTTTAATTTCATCAGTGAATATCATTTTCATCATCTGATGTTCTAATGGAATATATTTATTCATGTATAAAGGATTTCACCTTTTAGTTTTTTCGGGCTTCTGTATCAAGATAAATTAAGCCAACGGTTCTTTGTGTAGTGGTGACATGCTACAGAATCTGGTCAGTGACAAAAAAGCCGTTTTGTGGGAAAAATATTTTTCGAAGACATTCATCATACAATCCTTCAGCAAATATACAATAAAAAACATAATTTGTCTCAGAAAAACGTTCAACAATATGCCATGAAACCTATCACTACTTGTCATGTACTTGTACATGACATGTACTTCCACCTGTGCCTATATATTCATCGTGTATATTAATTTATACATTATTTATACATAATTTATACATTAATTTAATTTATACATGATATCTAATTCAATATTTTGCATTGATTTTCACTGCTTGAATGTGTTCAGCTTCAGTAAAGCTTTATCTATGAGAATCCTATTTCTCACATTGACGAAAATATTGACAGGATTCATTTAATTTTCTAATGATTGCATCAAGGTATTCAACTATGGGTGATATTCCATCAAAGGCTCTCTTCAGTACCTACTTACTTTTTTTAATGGAGACAGATATTCTGAATATGGAACTGAAGGACACGAAACAGGATCGAATTTTTAATCTGCCTTTCCAATTGAATCCATTCGAATTCTGAATTTGGAACGAACCCCTTGAAGTGAAATTATACTCTGGAATAAAAACAGATATTTCGCTGCCGGCGTAAACTAATTTAAATACCACGGGGAACGTGGAAAGTCATTAAAAACTGCAATATTTTTATTCCTATCGGCTACTTTATTTACTTCGTAAGAGTTTTATTACTTCAGCTGGTGAATTATGTTTGCTGTCAGCTAATGAATCCGCTTGCTGATAGGGATGTGGAATCAATAATAACAAACATTTCAAAATGCAGGATAATTTATTTTCATGTTTGCAAAGCTATGTTTGTTTAATTATATCAGTTTCACAGCTACTGAAACATTATGAATTCACCAAATTTTTGTCTTTATAATTCCAACATAATTTGTGCAAAATAGTTTTCATTTTATGAGTACCTCTGAAATTGATGTATTCGGTTTTATCACATTTCTGAGAATAATTTGCCATTTTCATTAGTCCCACGAAACTGAACGCATTCAGGCCCTGGTGCTATTTACTAGCTTCCTGGAGGTGAAAGGAGACGGGAGACATGAAGAGATTTTTTAGAAACAAATCGATGCTGGCTATGAAATAGGACGTCGTAGAGGGAGTCTCTCATTGATCTTAAACGAATATATTTTGAGTTGACTACCGTTCTAGCGTCCTCATACGTGTTGTCGTTCAGGGGTAATCTCTAGTTTTATTACATTCTGGAGTAATGTAGTGAAAACTTGGCGTTGTTTATTCTCGGTCATTTACGAATAAATCATAATGAAGGATGGATTTGAAACGTCTCCAACAAGAACATTCAAAATAAGTACTGCTTTTAAACAGCAGAATTGCGATACTTTTTTTGACAAAGTTTCGCCAACCAAGTTGGCGTCTTCAGGAGATGAAGGGAGCTAATTGAAAACTTTTTTTCGTGCAATTCTTTCCTGCAATTCATATAAAGGTGAACAATGGGCTCTTTGGAATGAAAACTTTGTCACTATTCATAGTTGCTTGCTATTTCCAAGTTTCAAAAACCAGTTTTCATTCATCCTATGTTGAGTATATCCTGATTTCTCTAATTTCCAAAATTGAATATGTACTGTGTCTTTTCGTATATATTGTTTTAAGGGTAACCTAACATTTATGGAAGTGAGTGAGACATTCTGAAGACAATATAAATTTAAAATTTCTGATTTTCCCCGCTTCCAGCCTATTCCCAAAAAAGGCAAACAGAATATTTCAAATAACTACAGACCAGACACTTTGCTATCAGTAATATCAAAAAGCATGGAGAAAGCCGCAAGCCATCATATTCTTGAATATTTGGAAGGCTTCAACATCTTGAGCGATCATCAATATGTCTTTCGGAAACAAAGATACTAGCTTCTATCGTATGTCATCCAAATTTGGAATAACGCAATCAAGAAACAGGGACAGGCAATAGCTGTAGCACTTGATATTTCGAAGGCCTTTGACTATGTGTGGCATGAGGGTTTGCTGGTCAAACTTTGAAAGTATGACTTGTCGGATCATTTTCATGTATGGCTCTTAAGCTTTCTTAAAGAACGTGTCCTGCAAGTGGCCGTCAAAGGATATCTCTCGAATATTTTTATCAACAACGCTGGTGTTCTCCAGGGATCTATATTGTCTTCAACCTCATTTTTATTGTATATACACCACTTACTGGAAAGAATCAATAATCCAATATATTGCTTTGGTGACGACAGTACACTTGTTTCGTGATTTCATTTGGATTCGAGGACATCGGCGGCGGATGCAAATCTTCACCGGCAGCAGGAGGTTGTATATATTAAGGAGGATCTAGAAGAAATGTAGAATGAGGTAATAGTAACTAGGTTCAATTCAATGCCACAAAAATCTAGGCATCGGTTTTCTTCAAAAAGATAAATGTCTCCGAAACGTATTTAATAATGTCAGGTCGGAAAATTCCACTTTTTGTTTCAATGAGTTTATAGGAAGTTCATAGACACCATTATGTCGCAAAACCGCTTTTCAAAAACTTGGAATACCAGACTTCGAACCAGCCCCTAGGCATACCCTGAAGCTGCTGGATTCCATCCAAAAAATAACCCTGCGCCTGAATGGAGACGCGAACGGCACTTGCAACCTTGATAGTCTGGAAAAACGAAGAGAGGTTGAAGATTTGAGTCTCTTCTATCGATACTTTCACGGGAAGTGTTCAAGTGACTTGGTACGTTTAAAATTTATTATTTAGTCATCTATTTGTGGCGTCTGCAAAAACATATCTCCGAATGTCAACTGCAAAATTTGACACTCTGAAATGTAACATTTCAAAATTTCATGATTGCGTTGAATATACATGAACAGGATGAATGAAATATGTTACTTACAATTTTCCAAAAATCTGTCACAACCACCTACAACTATCAAAATATACAATGAAACTTTACGTACGCATTTGTTTTCCTTTGGTGACAACAGCACCGACAACTGACAATAATAAGCTGAATGAAGGATTTTGAAACTCATTTTTCTCTACTCATCCTTGAGGTTGGTTGGTGTTAGGCAATGTAATAGGTATAAATTCGTTTTATAGCTATAATAAAGGTTTGAATAACTCCATAGAAATTTCATTTACCTGAATCACACGTTCAGGAATTCAAGAAAACAGTTGAATTCAGATAGAAAAATGGATTCTTGATGAAAAGTTTTATGAGTTTCTACTTTTTCGTGTTCACAGAAAAAATCTAATAAACTTTCGAAGGAAAATCTCGATTGAACTAGACAATCATAAAAGAGAATGATGAAAAATATGCAGTTGTGTTGGAAAACAAATGCCTTTTGAGCGAAAAAAATCATAATATCAACAGATAGAAACCAATTCTTACTAAAACATCATGAGGAAGAAACTTCCAAATTGAAAAGCATCTAATTGATATCAACAAAGAAGAATAAGAATTATATTATTTGCAAAAGGAAAGAAAAAACCTCTATAGCTCAGCACAACACATCACAAGACATGAAGTCTTGTGATCTGTCTAAATAAATTGTCGAAATGAATATATTAATCTGGAAGGTGATCCACCCTCAAACTCTCTTTCTAAGAAAGAAACATGGACTGCAGTAGTCAGAAGAAACAACAAAAAAACTTGTGTTATAGGAAAAAACGAGGAATCTCGTAGAGGGGTACCTGAAAGTGTGAGTCTACAGGTTTGTAGACTGGATCCTCACACACCATTATTTTCCTGAAGTGAAATGCGAGCACTCAACTTTTCGATTTCCAGCATTGTATCATTCAAGGTGACAATATTTGAAAATAATTTCAAAAAAGCCATGAACCCAGAGGTTTATCCATTTGGTGCATGTGTGTAATTTTCAATGAAGCGCAGGAAAACCACCACAATAGTGTGATATTTCGACCAAATCTTCTATTTCTTAATATAAATACATTGAATAGTGATAAAGCTGATTTGTTATAGAGCTATCACATATCCAAATTCACATTGCTACAAATTTTATGTTTAGTGGAAATATGGGTAAAATATGATCAATTGAATTGCACACATGTTGAAGGTTATAAACTAACTAGTTTCTACTGCAGACCAACTATGCGCTCTGATGGAGTTAGCATATGGGCCCACCACAGAAATGAAATCCATAAATGTATCGAAATTTTGTGTCGAACAACACTTTGATATTTGTGCCGCTTTCTTTAAAACAAAACATGGTACAAATATTGTTTTAAACTGTTATATAGCTCCTAGTGAAGATGCTGATTTATTTTTAGATAAGATCTCCGAAATGTTAGACTGTCTGTACAAAACCAGAATTCATTTTATACTCTGAGGTGATTTTAACTTTGACATGTATGCAAACGAAAACTTTAATTCATTGTGTACGGTTCTATCTTGGATGGCCTACCCGAGTAACAGATATCACATCAACAATAATCGATCAGATTTTTATAAATTTTTCCAATGGTGACACTTGCTGTGTTTCAGACAACAATATTTATGATCATAGAATAGCACTTTTATAGCTGAATACTTTGAATAAGGATGAAGTCAGTCACGTGAAATGTGAAATGGAATGTGAAATGGAAGTAACATCATAAATTTTGAAAACTCCTTGACATACGAACAGTGGGAAAATGTTTATAGAGTCACACTTTTCAATGCAGCTTTCAACTATTTTTATGAAATTTTACTATATCATTTAATTTCAAATTTTTCGGAAAAAAAATTTATTACTAGGACAATAATAAGAGATGAT
>WOGN01008377.1:0-11336 GCA_015342105.1 Leptinotarsa texana
AACGCTTGACCATTTGGAAGACAACATTCGCCGTGTTATTGTCGATATGCGGCCACAAATGTTGGAAAAAGTCATCGAAAATTGGACGTCCAGATTGGACTACATCTGCGCCAGCCGTAGCGGTCATATGCCAGAAATCATAGTTAAAATGTAATGCCATAAGATTATCTTTCGGATAAATAAAATTCATGTCAATCGAATAATCCATCGTTGTTTTATTGCAACTTAAAGATCTATACCTCTATAAAAACACGCATTATCTTATATTGCAAAGTTATTAAATATAACAGTATATTTAATAAATATAATAACGAAACAAAGTCATTTTCACAGGAAACAGAACACACTACGTCTATGCAGGTAAGGACGCTTGATAATGAAGAAACCGAATGACTAGTTATGGCATTTTAACGACGCAAATATAATAGACGTGCGAAGTGTTGATCAGTTTACCAATGTTTCACATTATTTAACGAATTCGTTCACTTATTCGCTTGTACATCCTATCGATATGCAGAAGCTATTTCGTTAAGGGGGGCAAATTTAATGGAATCATCCTACTTTTCACTTATTTACAATGGCGATGTATAGACAGTAAAAATGACCCCTGTAATAAATTAGTTCTAACATTTAACATTGTTGCCGTTAGCTCTCAGTTCAATTTGTACCGGAAAAACACTCACACATGATAGTATCAGAACCAGGAATCTAATAACCATCAATCATGAAGACTCTAGTAGACGTGCTTTTGGGCTCTATAATACAAAGAAAGGTCTCGAAACGGAACAAGGTATCGCCAAAAATGACTTTCAACGAACTGGTTACTCCAAAGTGGTGGTCTAATAGACGTTGGCTAGAAGACAGCAAGAACCTCACAAGAAAGAGAAGCCGCCACAACCAGTACCTGAACTTCCCTACATCAGCGGATTCTCGAAAAGGTTAAGAAGAATGGGGTCCACGTATAACACAGATCTGGGAACACTATTCGTAGCAGCCATACGGAAACCAGGCTACCAAACGCGGGCAACGATTCCGAGAATTGCATTTGCCGAACACCCTGCGAGTGCGGAGAATCATAGATCGGTGAAACCAAGAGGCCATTGAAAGTTCGCATTGCCGAGCACAAGAAACACCTACAGCGAGAAGAAACCAGCAAATCAGAAATAGCAGAGCATGTTTGTACTCATCAACATAACATCAAGTGGTCTTAAGCTGAAATCATCCACAAGGACAAATACTGGTTTCGGAGAAAATTCAAAGAAGCCGCATATATGTTGTTCAACAATGCATTCAGCCAAGTTAGCGTAGAGATACGCAACATATGGAAACCTTATGATGTAGTAATGAATATTACAGGAGTTTTTTCCCCAACACCAAATCGTTATTTTTATACCTCGATACGCGTTTCGATCAGGAAGATAAAACTTTCTCTTGAAGATGATCACTTGGTGATCGAAACACGTGTCGAGGTATAAAAATAACGATTTGGTGTTGGGGAAAAAACTCCAGTAATATTCATATGGAAACCTGTAATCAAACGGAACGCGAACAACTCCTGCCAAACGGTCAGCTTCTGCTAAAACTGATGAGGCGAGGAGAGGGAAAAGGGGGTAGGTGAAAGCACTAAAATGACCTATAAATAGTCAGATATCAGAAATAAGTCCAGTTATTACCCGAAGATAATTGTGGATACTAGCAATCGAAAAGTCATGAAGTAACTTGGCTTGGAATGTTTTGATTTTCAATTTATATTTGTTGCAAATAATTTTTGATTTTCATCTCGTGTTAATAGTTCAATTTTTTGATTGTTGCTTGTATTTTATTTCATTGTAATTTCATTTTTTTTGCTTGATATAATTATTATTTTTCAGCAATTTTTTTTATTTTTTATAGATTCTTTTAGGGATTTTGTATACATTTATATCATATTAGACAATGGAAGTCCAAACCAATAAAATGGAAGAATCCATTCTGATTCAATTTTTTTTCATCAAAAACAAATTCCGAGGAAAAAAAAAGATGAGGAATTCTCTAAAACATACTTAGACATTTTTTTATATCATGAATTCTCAGTTTCACGCATATGAAGTTTTTTTATTCGGTTTGTAGGTAAAATGTATAAAGAATATCAAGAGTTATTGACATGAAATTTCATTTTAGAAAAGTTAAGTGCACCCTTGTAAAAACATTAGTTTTCAAAGACTCATTGGAATTTTTTAGTATCTGAATAATAAATGGCAAGTCAGGTAGACTTATTCTCAAAAAAGTAAGATATGAATATGACACATTATGAACTTTCACGAATCTCATCATGGTTTTCAAGTAAATGAAAGGATCAGTTCACTGTCCGAAGTTTTATTCCAAAATCGAGTTCAATGTTTGGAGTAGAACGTTGGGGCGTACAGAATTCTTCAAGTGAACTCATAGTAGGACAAATGCTGGTCAAGATTAGCCACTTAATGAAATGCTTAAAACCTTCAACTTAATTTGAGGCAATATTCAATATTTTGAAATCTCTTTAGACCATTTCAAATGCAGCATGAAAATAATCTTCATCGATGAATGTAGTCTCTACCAGTGTTATAATAATTATATATGTACAATATAAAATATACAATGTATTTTTTTTTTCTCAAAGCCCACTCAACCTGAAATTATGAAGTGGGTTCTCTATTTTATTAGTTAATCTGTTTGTAACCTCTATAAATAATATGAATAAATAAATGAATCCTGTGAATTATATCTGACTCCATAAAGGATGGCTGGAGTATCAACTGAATCAAAAAAAGTATTTTTTGTATAATATAGAGTTAGTTGTTTCGAAACAATTTTTTCTTCACTGTGATTCAATGTGAAAGAAGTTGGTTCGAGAAGGCTTTTTTTTCAGTATGTGTTTGGATGTTACTTCTTTGCATGAATTACACATCTTTGAGTATAGTTTATTAATAAATAAATTACTTTATTCCTCTCTTTGAAAGATTCCCAAATTTTAAACTAAAAATAATAGCTAGTAGAGAACCAAAAACTTTGGTTCCCAAAAATTATTCTCTACTAAAAATTATGCCCTTTCAATTTATATCGTGTATTCTGTAATTATACTGTTTCTATGATGGCGTTTGTGAATGCCTACCAAATTCGACCGTAGGCCTTCTTTTTTCGTATAAACATGTGTCTGTTCATTTTATATCTCTCAAAATTTCATAAATGTTAGTAAATATACACAATTTTTTGTTGATTCGTCATTTTTTGTTTACTGACTCTAACTACGATGCCATACCATGGCATACCATTCCATACCATGGCATACCATTTCATTCCATACCAAAATACCCAAATGGGTATTTTGGTATGGAAATTACTTGATGTCAGCTGTCCGAGAAGTACGAAGAAGAATGTTGAGTACAAACACAGAGAAAAGGAGAGTTTCCAGAAGAACTATCAGAAATAATCTTCAAAATGTCAGTCCTTGAAAAAAGCACCAGGTCAGAAATCTATACTCAGTAACAACTTGGAAACTTTGGGGTTGAAATTGATACCAATATGTCTTGGCATCATGTCGCTGCTTCTCAAAAGTTTGGAACACTGTTCTGAACCAGAAAACAGTACACACCTCAACAAATCGTGATGCTCTATAAAGCTCAGGTCAGAACTCTCTTGGAGTACTGTCCAAATGTATGGAGCCTCTAAGCATATTTTGAAACTGCTGGATTCCACTTAGAAAAAAGCCACCCGATTAATTGGAGACACAAACATCACTTGCAACCTTGATATTCTGGAACATCGGAGAAAAGTTGGATTCTTTTTTTTATAGATACTTTCCCGGGAGTTGTTCGAGTGACTTCAATTCCACCAAAAGCGGTACATTTCAAAAATATGTGGCAGACTGTGGCTGCTCCACTGTTCGAAAACTCTTCCATTTGAAGAACTGCGTTTATGTGGAATAGATTTCTTGAGAACCTTTTTCCAAATGAATTCAATCTCCAGCTATTCAAATCGCTAGTTCCGCACAGGCAGCAATCTCAGAGCGCCTTAAGGATTTTCTTGTAGTACTTGTGTTCAGCTAACATCGATTATTACAAGTCACATGATGAAGTTGCTGCGAAAGTCTGATTTGAGGTGTTCGTGAAAAAAACTGCAGGAATATCGATAAGAATGGCCCAGTTCATGAACCCAGGTAGGGCCCACAAGTTTGAATAATTTATCGTTGGTGATTACTTCAGAAGACTGGATGAAGTGTATGACAATCTTGATTTGAAAAGTCACCCAGAAAAAAAATTGTATATGGATGAAAACCTTTGCCTCTTGACAATATACCATCAATATACTGTTCTCGCACTGGAAGCACATTTATAGTGTTCTGAACACGCTAAAACTGTGTAGGAGTAGATAAATTTCGAAAGGGTTATTATATGGGTAATGAATTTATAAGTGCAGAAAAGTGGCTTTCCATATTATGGAACAGTTTGTTACTCAGACATATTCATTGTTGGAGACAAGAAAGTCACAAGATCACGATTGAAAATTATCCTTCCAAGTGATTCGAATGTATGAAACAAAAAACGACTGGCTTCAAAGCAACTGGATTGTTTTCAGTGAGTCAGCAGACTATTCCAGAAATGGCTTCGGCTTCATATTCATTGACTGAAGCTCCAGCTCACCTTACATCTAACGATGTTGAAGATTGATGATTCCAGAGCCATTGACATCAACGATACAAGAAAGAATTGAGCATGAGCCGAATGGATCTTATACAAGATTTTAAACTCATGGTATACATCAGCTCTGCTTCGAACGATGATGAAGATAATGTCTCACACACTCAAATTGAAACAACAGCATTTCATCAGCCCTTGCCTGTGCTGGTTAAAAATATTGAAATGACAAACACCAATACTTAGGAGGAAAGTCGTTTATTACAGAAGGACTCCAATCATCACATATTTTTCTGATGAGGTATGTGGAGGAATGTGGAGGTTATGTGGAGGTTTGGATGGTTGAGATGAGGCAGTGTTTCAAATGCAGCAAGAGGTATTTGAGTGACCTGATGGCTGTTGAACAAAAAATTCTTTTCATTTTCAAGAACTTAAGCTTTACTATTGTGTATGATTTTGAGTTCGTTATTTAAGTACGTTAGAGCCTGACCGAGTTTTCAAAAATGTTTAATTTTGTTTCCATCTGAAGCAATAGTTCCAATCTCTAATATTCAGTAATAACTAGTCTATATAACATTAAAATTTGTGAGTTCGTATGAACAGTTTTTATGTTATTCCAAATTTTCCTTAACTAGGCCTTGATATCTGAAACTAACCTAATATTCATTCATATATTTCCTTACTACAGAAAAACAATATAATATGTTTTTGGGAAATATAATATAAATATAATATGTGTTATTATATCCAGTCACCTACTGATTTCTTTCAGAATACTGTTTATAACTTAAACCTATGGATTGAAAATTTCATGAGAGATAGAACTTTCTTGGTCAAAGTGAGTCACTATTTTTATTCGAACAGACAAGTCACTAGTGGAGTTCCCCAGGGATCTGTTCTTGGCCCGCTCCTCTTCGTTGTTTATGCAAGTGATCTTGCTCTTCACATAAAGTCCAGGAAGTCATTCTATGCCGATGATAATAAACTGTATGGAAATGCCTTAGTCGAACATCAATCCCTTCAAGAAGACCTCAACTCGATTAGTCAGTGGTACGAATATTGACTTCTACCTCTAAACGTGGACAAATGCGTCGTACTTTATCAAGGAAAGAACAAGCCACTCCATACGTACACAATAAGCGGTCACTCATTACGTACAGTGTTCTCGCATGTAGACTTGGGAGTGACTATTAATACCGACTCAACTTGGTCCAAACATATAATATCTACATACAAACGCGCAAACACACTGATCCACCTCATTCGCAAAGCGTTCCTCCATCTATCATATTCAAGTTCCATAAAACTCTTCAAAACCTACGTTCAATCATGGAGTATGCAGGTCCAGTGTGGTGTCCTGTTCTGTTGCGCGATAGGGACTTGGTGGAAAATGTACAGCGACGAGCCACACGTATGGCTTTTGGTGAAGTGCGTCCAACCTATACCAAAAGACTGAGGATGGCACAACTGCTAGCTTTTGACCAACGTCGACTCCGTGGGGATCTCATCATATCTTTCCATATAGCTAATTATAAGTATGCTAGTCAGAAAACACTTTTTGTTTTCAACAATGATTCGCGGTTACGTGCTCACACACTCAAATTAAAAAAGGAAAAATTCGCAACGAGGCAGAGACAATATTTTTTGGTGAATCGTATTTTCGAAACAGAATAACTTATCCAACGATGTTATGAATTCCGGCTCAGTGTACAGTTTCAGTTTCTATGCATATATTAATTATTTTTCTTTTCTTTTTGCATGCATTGTATTAACTTGTTGATATCCTTCGTTTTTAGGCTTACATAGAACTATGCCTTCAGCCTTTATTTATATGTAATAATAATAATAATAACATGAAGTCGATAATTTTTCATAATTTGATTCACAGCCAGGCTTCAACAGCCTTACTTCATGTGAAGATTTTTTTCTTATACAGGGAATTCGGCCATTTGGATATGTGGTTGGATATGCGTTTACCGGCAGATGGGCGATGACAAATATGGTGTTCGTCATTGGCTTCAGGCTTGTTCAAAGAATGATACTCTGGAAGTAATTCGTCTTCTAATTATCATAGATTTCAAGTTGATGATGGACACTATCTTGCACTGGCGAGAGAACAAATAGTTCGAAACCCGGTTGCGAGTGTGCCCGTTCCAATAATTGAAAATCGATTCCGGCAGTTCTATCAACAACATCATATGCATAAATTACTTCTGTCTAGAATGCTACACTGAAACCTGTCGAGAAATCCAACTTCCTTCATAGTATTATCTAGGAGAGTAGTTGTTTTCTGGTAGGTGTTTGTCCATTAACCTACAGTGTTGGTGAGTCGAAACTTCAAGTATGCATCCTTACTATCTGTATCTTCTAAATGAACATTTCGTGAGTGGAGCCTTGTAATTATTCTGAGCCGGTTTCTGTTGTCTCGAAGAAGTCGTTCAGATGTTTTTAGATAGTCCCTCCATGAAGATTTTTCTGTGTGTTCCGAAATGTATTTTTTCTGATGATGCAAACCGCTTGTCGAGAGATGTGATGTGGGAAAAGTATGTTTCTCTATAATGGCTTACCATTCTGTTTTTTATAGTTCTTCTTCTTTTTATATCCTTGGCAGGATCTCCAAATTGTTCTTGATATGTTGAAAAAATTATTGATATTGTAGAGATGTTAGAAGTTATCCTGTTCCCCTCTATGTGAAATTCATATGTATGTCAAATCAATGTAATTATTGATAAAATCTGTTTTTTCGTCAACCAGCTGTCACACCCCAACGAACAACCCTCAGAAGTAGGAACTTGTGCGAGCTAAGGATTAACGAGGTCTCACCTTTTAACGTGTGATTCCTAATATTCGATACTCTAAAAACAAATATATTCTTCACACTGAGCAAAGTGTGCAAAGTCACCCGTCACCCTTTTTCCTTTTTTCAGTAATCTCCTCACAAAACCTAGAAAGTTGGTATCGTTTACACCTGCTCAAACCGATGAGATGCATAATCTCGTTCTAAAAACACTTTCATCGGTAGCAACAATAAAGTCGACCCGAACTAAGCGCCGGAAACTTTTAGCGAAATTAAAATGGTTTCTGAATCCGTTTCAGGCCAGGAAGATAGCCAAGAATAACGTTGTGAATGTTTGATCGGTTATATGCGCATCGATTTCCTACTAGAGAAACAAACTCGAGAATATTGTCTGTGGAAGAAACAATCTCGTTTTTTTCTTGAGTGGAATTTGGTCAATTGTAGAAAATGAGAAATTAGTTCAGGTGTTGGAATTCATGTTGTTGGACAACATGGGGATTTCCAGTGATAGTGATATACGTTGTTGTGTTCAACTTTCTTTTGAAACCATCTAAATTGTCCATTTTATCCAATCCATGAGAAAAAAAGGAAAAAATTTTATTTTCTTTACTAGTTCTTCCACGTTTTTCTTCAGATATTTGTTGTCGTCTTTTGGACAATAATTCAGTCCAGTGTCAAGATTTTTCGGGTTTGTAGCCCGTAGATTTTTGGAATTTCTTCCTTCCTGTTCAGTCTCCATCTCGAACTTGATGCTGGGGTGTTGAGGGTTCAAGTGGTCCAGAAAAAGGTTCAGTTGTCCGTAAAATTGCTTGCCTTCTCCTCCAATGTCCCACAAGCATATAGAACATAAGTAGTTTTGCCTTTTTGGTGTATTGTTTCAGCTGAGAAATCAAATTTGAATTCCTTTTTATGTTGAGGAGTGCTTTTGATAGATTGTGTCCAGTGAGTAGATTTATAAACATTCTATCCTGAGTCGATACATTTTTTTGTTCACAGATAATCTCTTATACAAGCTTTTTTATGAATGTCCCCAAGTATATCTTTACTGTACTTATATTCTTTGCAAGTCAAGGTTTTGATCTAGTTCGATATTATAGATTTTGGTATCCCGACTCAGATATTTGAAACCACCAGGCAGCGCTATTTTGACCTGCTATATGCTTCATCAGGGTACTAAATTGAACTATGAATGTATTGTTGAACTGGAATTTCCTCAGAGTACAGGCATATGGAAGAAAAAATACTATAAACTCTCTTTTTATCAAGACACCATCTACAAGATCAACCAAAGACTCGAACGACGAATATCAAAGATAAACGAGTTTATGTTGGTTTTGAGTCCTGCATATTCTTGAGGTATAGAGTTATTGTGTTTCTTGATATAGTTCAGTCTTTTTGATTACTACAAGATGATTTGAACAATTATCAAGATTATCTCTTTTGCCGCTGCTGGTGTGGTCTGCACCGTTTCGTTTATTGCTTCAAAAATTCAATGAGCTAAAGTAACTTTTTTAATCATACTTTTTTATTTCAGAATAATGAAAAAATCATCAACTCATTTTTGGGAACTGTCCATATTCAAATGTTGAATTTTGCGACAGCTATAAATGAACTAAGCAAGAAGTAAAGAATTGCTTCTTTGAAAATATATTGTGCAAAGAGAATAACGAAAGGGATTTGATAAAATGAATTTAAAAATATGTGAAGGAGAAAATGTTGTCTGATCATGTTACATTAAAAAAGTATTTGATACAGAATTCACGGTTGAAGTGACAAATCCTGAATAATGGAAAATTAACAAGCATCATTAAAACATGCATGGTAGAAATATCTGCCAAATAGACAAATCCAAACCTAATATGGGTTGGATTAACCAATATGCTTTGCTTGTAAAAATTCACACTATAGCTACACATTTAGTCATGAATAACTGATGAGAGTGATGATCACAGATTAATCGACTTTATAATAATGCTAGAATATTCAGAAATCAATGGCAACGATTCAATTGTTGAGAGTCTCAGATTAGGATCAGCTAGAGGAGTATTAGAATTTGCCTATTCAGAAAAAAATCTGCAGACTTTAACTGCAGTGCAAAAAAAGATAGAGACACCTGCTATTTTCTGTTATTTCGAATTACTTTATCAAATTAGGTGTCATGAAGAGATAGAAAAAAAACGGACTGTAATGTTTGAAAAAGAGATGAACAAACTGGCTAGCTCACAGGCAAGAAAAAATTATAGGTTTCGAAAAAATACCCTATATTTCATGTGCTCTATCATCTGGTTATTAATACTTTAAATTTAGTTAAATTCCTTATTCAGTAACTCTGGTATCCATCAATTGAATGTTTCTTTTTTTGTGATTGTTTTTTGGCAGTCTGACTTGAAATACAATCAGATATAATTCGAAAGAGGGTATTTTAGAAAAAATACTTTTTTTGGGAAGCTTCCAGAGGAAGGAACGCAACTAGGTTCAGAATGAACTCTATACAAAGTTGTGTAGATGCATGTTACTTTTAGGAACAAACTGAATGAAAAACAACTAATTTTATATTTGCACTGAAAAGTGAAAACCTATTTCGATTTTTAGTCAGTTCTTACTCCCAATATTTTTTATAAGATTGAATCAGATTTCATTCATAGAAACGCTATACAATATAGTATATGGAATAGTTACGATATACAATTTCACTTGCATGGAACACTGCCATCCTCAATGGCGGACTTCGCAGTTTCGGAATAAGACCCTTGTTTCATCACCTTATCACCTATCTGAAAAATATCACATGCAGGGTACTCATTTCATTCATAACATTACGACTTTATATCACGGAAGAGACAAAGTGTCATGATGTGAAAACAGAAAGAAATTGATACGCCAATTTTATTTTATCGCAGCCAAATGAAGATAGTTTGGGCAAATCATTTTGCCCTTTCTGTCATCTTTAGGTTCTCAAATACCACAAATATTATAAACACAGAAATGTGAAATTGAGTAACTTTTCTTACAGATATTTGAATTTTTTACCTTTCTTCAATATTCACCGCAAGCGTTGACAATGTTCCTAGTCTTGCGATAAAGGACTGTATCGAAGTTCTCTCTATACCTCTAATAGGCATATTCAACTTAATTTTAACAACTTGTGCCTTTCCTGAGCACTGGAAAACGGCTCGAATTGTCCGATATTGTAAAAAGGCGACTCTAGAAATATCACAAACTACAGGGCAAATTCAATTTTATGTAACTTTTTTAAACTTCGAGATATGTGTGAAAAATGTTATGTACTCTCATATTCAGAAAGTTATTTCTTTTACTCAACATGGTTTTGTACAACAAAGATCATTTATGACAGATCTTGCATGTTTAAATCAATATTTCTGTACGTACCTGGAAAAGCAAAAGCAAATCGATGTTGTTCATTTAGACTTTCAAAAAACCTTCGATCAAATAGACCATTATGTTCTTCTCAGCAAATTGACAAAATTGAGACTCTCTAACCAACTGCTTATTCTAATTGAATAGTTAACAGAAAACAATTCGTCGAATATGAATCTTTCAAATCGGCTGAGTACGTAGTTACATCTGGGGTTCCACATTGTTCTAACCTTGGACCTCTGTTATTTTCAAGTTTTATTAATTATTCCTATTTGCAGACGACTTAACACTATATTATAAAATAGACGACACTACAGGAAATGCCTTGGATCTCTTGAAATCATATTTGAGTAACAGGAAGCAAAAAGTATATATTAGGCAACGAAATAATTAATTTTTCTCAGACTTTACTGAAATAGGAAAAGGCGTACCACAGGGAAGTGTACTTGGACCTTTACTATTTATTATATACATAAATGATTTCTCTGAAATTTACAAAACATCAAGTA
>WOGN01008380.1:0-11332 GCA_015342105.1 Leptinotarsa texana
AACGCAGATACTATCCAGAAGTTAGTCAGGAAACAAAGCCGGAAATTCACTTACAGATTAATATATCCTCAGGTCAAACAACCAGAAATCAAGAAATAGGTAACGCTAACATTTTCTGGAAAAAGAACAGAAATAATTACAGGTTTCTTCAGAAAAAACAATGTGGAAGTAGCATTCAGACCACATCCCAGGTTATCTCATCTCCATTTCAATGCCAAAGATAAGGTCGACAAGTTGGAAAGATCTATAGTTTAAAGCTTAAGTGTTCGGAGTGTAATAATGTTTATGTGGGACAATGCGGACGAAATTTCCAAAAACGGTATGTTGAACATGAAAGGTCCTTCAGACTAGGAAAAATACTGATTCGACGTTTTCAAACCATTCCTTTGCATGCAACCACAAGTTTCCGAATTTAAACGACACGGAAATTCTGAACCATACAAGGAAGGGTTGCAAACTCAATTATTTAAAATCCATGAAAATTCACAAGCATAAACATTTGGGATGCAACCTGTTAAATGATCAAATCGATTTAATTTACTCTCCGGTTTTTAAATTGGCACATCCGCATTGTCAACTGTAAATTCAGGTACTCAATCAAGTATCTGAATGGTATATAATGGGGAATGTAATGTATCATTGTTTATTGTATAAGTTTGAGAATGTCTATATAGGACGAAACTGCAGTAACGTAAGTTACAAATAAAAGTGGTGAAAAACATAGAAATTTTCATTTCTCTTTTCATTATGATCCATCAATTTATTCAAACCCAAATAACGTAACAGATGACTTCGAAAGATTTATGACTAAATTATGTTTTTGAGATATCTTTTAAATTTGAAAACATGTTTTCATTTATTTTCTGTTGTGTTGTGTTGTAAATTTCCATTCGAAAACCTAATGTTACAATATTGCTCAATGTGAATATTGAAATGATTTCTTCCCAAATTAGAACAATCTTGAGCTCCAGTAGAAAATCGAAAATGAAACATATACCTATGGTTTTACCGAAAAAACTGTGAAATTATACAGGCACTTATCTGACCGTTTCAGAGGTTTTGTCTTCAGAAGTCTTCATGATTGGAAAACTGATGATATTTTCAGTTGTTTCCATGGCTCACTTTATTTTTAAACGTCCTCGCTATCCCTATTTTTCAAGGGTTGTACTGTTTCAGATTGATTCTGATTCTCTAACATAGATGGAGCTTGTTCCACTCACCCAGACTTCTTGGAAAAACAATCTATATCTCATAACTTTGCATTCGCTGACATTGTGAGCCCGAATAATATAGGAACATCGGAAAATATTCAAGATCAACGAATGAGTTTTGGTTTTTTGGCTAGAGGCTTAGAAAAACTGCCTATTGCGGAAGAATAATATTTATGATTACTTTATTTTTCGTTTCATCTGATTTGATTCCTTTGTATGTTGAATTCTAATGAAAAGTCAATTGATGGCTAAATGAAAAACTATAACTTGAGCAGTTGTCATAAAAAAATTATAGATTATGTGATCTATATAATGAAAATAATACTTCTGTGACATAGAAAAAAGTGGATGAAACATGGACAATGCATGTGAAACGAAGGAGAATGAAGAACAGAAGTGGAGAACAGAAAATCTTTGAATAATCAAAAAAAGTTTACAAAAAAATTGAGGGCCTGAATGGTATTCTGGAACTGTAAAACTCAGAACTAGAGGTAAGGCGGTTAGAATTCGAGTTATGGAAAGCAGAAATAGGTTATTCTGATTCAGAAAACACGAAAAGTCTAGAAATATCTCTTGTTCAATATTGGGAAAATAAAATACCAACAGAAAAGCTAACTGATTTGGGTGCTCTGACCAATAGATTTTTTCTCTCTTAGGGTTGTAGGGATGAAAAAGTGAAGTCGGGTCAACTTATAGGATCTGTGGATGAAAATAAAGTGGACATTTTTTAGATAAAAGGTAAAATATAGCGTACAGTTTTCTTCGTGGAAAAGCCAGAGAAAGTGCGGAATCTCTTTTAATTGAAACTGATGTGAATGACTCAATTACCAGAATCCAAAAAATTCCAAACGTTAGAGAAGAAGGCTTTCTATTTATTATACATTCTTGTTCGGACTCAAACAAAATGCTTTTGAATATACTAGGCGTTTCTAACAAATTGAATCAACAATTGATCGAGTCTTAATATAAATATTGATATAAATGAGAATTTTGAATGTTTCTGTACCTACATTCTGTTCGAATTTTAAAAAATCAATACGAATGGGACCTAAAATTTTCAAAATTTTGTGCAACAAAGAAATATAGTGAATGTTTTTCGTATTCGCAAAGTTCTAGGCCTATGGCTCGTTCTAGAATTTTGTCTACTCGTTCAAAAAATAGTAATTCCTTTTTTTCGCAGCATCTTATTCACATTCAGACAATTTATTCAAATCATCCTATGTGGATGTACCGTCACCGAACCATGGAATACCTCTACAAAACCTAACAGTTACTCATTCAGAGTGATGCATACCTATAATAGCTTTTGAAATTACCTACCAATTTCGTTCGAAAAGAATGTATACGTTATCTTTATGGCTATCCCAGCCCATAATGTGGCAATTCAGTTTTTTCCGGAGGTAGAAAATCTAATTCCAATACTACGAATAATTATCTAATTTATTAGGATGTAATGAAGTATTCGAAGATTTCACGGGATTGGACAGGTGCGGTTTCAGCTTATTTGTTACATTGGATTCTAACTTCGAGCCAATTAGAACAAAAACAATATTTCACACTGATTTCATGATTAACGTCTGTGACGCCAAAAATAAAGGATATATAGTATACAATCCATTGGAAGTGTTAATACGTTCTGTCAAACGTGTTATGTGATTTTTACAATGGATAAGAATATAGAACAGATAATTGGTATAAGATTTTGCATTGCTGATGGGATTTCGGGTGTCAAATCGCAAAAAATGTTGCATAAGATCAACGGTGATGATGAAAAACATGTGCATATGAGTGGTACAATGTATTGAAAAGCGGTTGTGATGTGGTGAAAAATTTCCCACGCTCTGGTCGGCCACAACATCCTCAAATGAACTTAATATCGCTGAAGTAAAGCAAATGGAGACTAAAAATCATTGTTTGAGTCAAAGAGAGATAGTGACTGAAATATATATGTCTCACGAATCAGTTTGTTTCAAAAATCAGTTTGTTTTAAAAGATCTATATGAGTGAAACGTCAATATAATCAATTGAAAAATGGGTGCAAATTCAAGTGACACCCCGCTTGAAGTTGGAGTGGTGGCAGCTAGTACAAGTAGTGATTTAATGCCAGAAAAATCAAGGAGACTGTACATGAATGCATATAACCAACTGAAAACATAGTGTGAAAAAAGGAAAGTTGTAAAAGTAACAGAAAATGTTTTATTAGCGTATTTGAAAGAGAAATCTGAAGGCAAAAGGTATCGACATTGTGGGCAAATTCTTCCATGCTTAAATCGACACTTGTAATAAAAGAAAATATTGACATTTCAAAGTTTTTCAAGCTTGTAGCATTTTTAAAACAAACAGTAATTATAAACCTAAGAAATCAAAAGTATTTAGAAAGGAAGAAATTGACAAATTTATTGTTGAAGCTCCTGATGATGAATATTTATCAAAAAAGCTATACTTTTTAATTATTACATTGTGTTTAGTTTTTCAATGGAATGATATTTAGGCTGTTAATGGTAATTGATATTGCCTGCAGAACAGATGAGTTATGAAATATGCTCCTAGACGATTGAGATATTTGCGATGATATTATTATAATACATATTCCTAATTCAAAGATCAGAACATCAAGGAAGTTTGTTGTTGTTGAGCTGCAATGGGTTAATGTTATTAAAAAATACTTAGCTAATAGGCCAACTGACATTACCGTAAGGGTAAACATATTAAACAAAATATTGGGCACAATACTATTAGTAAAGTACCATATGTCGTTGCTAATTATCTCAAATTATAAAATCCTGAGTATTATACTAGTCATTCTCTAAGACGTAGCTCGGTAACACTTCTCGCAGAAAACGAAGGAGACTCACTAAGCCTGAAACGGCACGGTGAGTGGAAGTCGCCGAATTAGTGCAAAAATGTAATTTACCCAATGAAACTTCAAATATAACTTCTCCTGCCAGTCAAGATGCTGTCTTGGAAAACGTCCATGTTGAAGATAATTTAGTGAAAAAAGGTAACGAATTTGTTCAAAATACGAGGATTGTTTGTGAGAAGAGAAGTGAATTTACCTGGTCCAAATGTTAGTTCCATTGATACAGGAAATGCTGGAATACACATGAATTGTAACAATTGTACAATTAATTATAAATTCAAATAACTTTCAAGCGTATTTCCAATGTTCAATTTTTTACTTCCCAGTTGATAATTAAGTTAACAAAAGTTTCTGTGAATATCTTTAAAATTATAGAATTGTTCTCATTATTTACCTAGGTGTTTTTTTATTTTCATTATAAATCCTCATCATTATCATTATAGCAAGGGTGAGAAATATAAATTCTCGTTAGGGGAATGTAGTAAATAATCGCGATTTCTCAGGTCAGTAGTGAAAAAACACTATTTTCAGTTCAATTCAATTAGCCAACAGATAATAGATTCAATGCTTATTGATAAACGTATAAATCATCTCTGACCAAGACTTGAATTGTTTTATTCTACACTTGATAATAATTCTTCACTTGACATTCAAATTCAGTAGTCCTGTTGATCCCCAATGCACAAACTTTTGATATATTGACCGATACAAACTCGAACATACTAATAATTTTTAGGAAGCGTAAACATCCAAACCAATCTCAATGGAACATCTTAATCGTCATGTTGTATGTAAATTATCCTTTCCATATTCATGAGTGATATGATAGGACATAGTAGCGATCGTAAGCGGCCTCGCATCGAGAACTTCTTTCATTTAATGGTCGCCGCCGCCTTTTCCCTCAAGACATACGATGATGAATTAATAACGGTTAACATTCTCACCAAATTGGGGAGATTAAACTACACATCAAATTGATATTTTTTGAAATTTTCCTGAACTGAAAGGTGAAATTCGAACTTTTGGCGAGAAATAAATCCAAAGCAGGAACTGTTCCCAAACATCAGAACTGCAACACTCTTTTCGACGCGAGTTTCACCAACCAAGTTAGTGTCTTCGTAAATGAGTTTATTGTTTTCGTTTGAAAATGTTCTTATAGTAACATTAGAACATTAGTAACAATTTAAACCGTGCAATGATTAGCGTAACAGATAAGTTCAATGGACAGATCTTCAAAATCATTTCCGAAATTTCCCCCGGCTAGATGTTTGTTTCAGCTCTAAAGATCCATCAATCAAATCAATGAATACGTAATGAAACATAATATTATACCACCGATTCAGTCTGGCTTCAGGGGAGGATTTAGCACCACCACAGCTCTAATAAATATTGTCGATGATATTTTTGGGGCAATTGATGAAGGAAAGGTTACTTGTCAGATCCTGTTGGAATACAGCAAGACATTTGATATAATGGATCATGAGGTTTTCATTACTAAATTAAAATTCTTCGGATTCCACCCTGATTCAGTCAAACTATTGGATGTTACCTGAAGGGAAGAACGCAGATAGTGGTTCATGACCTTAAATCCTCAGAGACCCTTGCTTTATGCCATGGCGTTCCGCAAGGATCAATATTGGGCCCACTGTTATTTTCTTTGTATATCTCAGATTTTCATTCATTGGTCAAATACTGCCGCATACACCATTATGCGGACGATACCCAGCTGTACTTATCTTTCAATGAAGTGAAACCTGATGTTACCGCTGCCTTAAATTCGGATCTGGAATCCTTGATAAATGTATCTGCGGCACATAATCTGAAGTTGAACGCAAGTAAGTCCAGTGCATTGTGTATCGTACCGAAGCTCAAACGTAATCTAGCCAGTACCTCAATCGACATCTTTTTGTGTGGGGAAAATCTGGTTAGAAAATCAATTGAGGTTCACAAAACATGTCAACTTTGCCGAGGTTAATATAATACACACAAACAACTTTATCCAAGTAGACAATTCATGAGTTCCGTTCTGAAAATTCGTGTATGTGAATCCCTCATATTATCGAAACTGGCTTATTGTGACTAAATTTATGGATCCGCTCTTCTGAGTGTTGACAGCAGTCGACTTCAAAAATACAGAACTCTTGTATTAGATTTTCCTTCGAAATACACAAATATGAGCACATAAGTCATAAATATCGGAAAATGCGAAAACTGAAATTACTAGATATGAGAAAATTATATAAAATATGACTCTTAAAGTACTGAAATATAGGACACCAACATATCTATATGACAAACTAATTAAAATAGGGAATCTGAGTGATTATAACACTCGTAACTCGGGGTTACTGGCAATGTACAAACATAAAACCTCCATTTTTCAGCGATCTTTCACGTACAATGCCTGTAAGTTCTATAATCAACTTCCGCATGATTATAGTATATATACTCTGATGAACTTAACAAAAAAGTTGAAATCCCTATTATCAGCTCAATATGATTAACAAATGTCGAACTCTGCATCTACAGAACAGATAATTACCTATCAATCACTTTATGAATTTAAGGTACTAATTAATTTGATAGATCTCAGACAGTAAAATTATTCTATAATGTAATAGAATTATACTCATCGTAGATATTATAGATAAGATAATTTCCATAGTTAAGTGACACTTCGTCACTTTATCATTCTTGAATACCTATTATTGTTATCTCTTTACATATGTGTTTAAAGATGAATAAAGATGATTTATTATTATTATTTCGTGATTTGTATTACTTTCATCCCCTGAAAAAAGAGAAATGAAAATTCCCATGTTTTAAACACAAAAGTGGTAAAAAACATTTCTCATTTTTCATAATGATCTCCTACCCATAGTAACGGCTACATCCATCAAATTATAGAAAAAAATTAATATTTTTTTCTCCGAGTACTGGAAAAAATTCGGGAAGAAAGGCAAAATATTGAAAATTGAATGGAATCACTCGTGATTTTTGAAATATAGATGGAAAACATTCTTTTCATATAGAATTTTGATAACGTGAAAAATAGTATTCATATACAGAGCGGTATTCTTCTAGAAGTCTGATGTACTACGGATATGAAACTATTATATGGTTTTCATATATCAGAATTATATAACTATTTTTCACGCGCATTTCTCTAAGATGGTGTTGTGACGTAAAAGAAGTATCGGAAGATGATGTAAACAGTTCATAATAACTTTTATACAAGTGAGCTTCTTTGATGAATTGCGTTTGATAAAGAGTGATAAAGTTCTAATATATAGGAGAAGTGTTTTGTTGTTTTCATTTTACTAATCCTCGAAATGAGATCTATTCATTCAAGGCGAGCAAAGAGAAAGAACTTGACAGTGGCATTAACTGAAAAAGTAAAGGACAACAAATGTTCTCAAACCTAATAGGGATTTGGAGAATCACAAAAAGTGGCAGAGATTGAAGAAAATGGGAATATTTCAGTTTCGCTTGCAAGGTATATTTTGTAAACGTCAAATCAGATTTATATGGTTGAGTTTTCCATTCATCATCTTCCACATTTTGTAACGACATTGTCGGTGGAATAATCATTCAATTTCATATGGTGATTTGAATCTATCTACCTATTATCTCTACCTGTGGGTTCCTTCACCGCCTTGCCAAATTTTTCGAGAATCTCCAAATAAAAGTATCCCGCCGATGTTACCATCCCCTGGCCGATAATGTGTATGATGACGGCACAGACTAACACCACCCACCCCCATCCGCCTTCGGGGTAGTAATGCTGTTTCAGGGTCAGAAGCTGTCTCAAATCTGCAACCAGTCGTACTGCTCGACTTGCTGGAGGATCTTCCACACCAGATCCCTAACAATCAATCAGTTTATTTAACACCTTCAAAATGAGGATATCCTTCGGGATGAACTAGGATAATATTTTTTCATCCAGCGATTTTCAATTTATAGATTTCTGGCCGATGCCATTCAAATTTCTAACCTCAAATATTGAAGAAGAGAGAATTGAAAGTTTCTGTTTTTACCACTTTTATTTGTAACTAACGTTACTGCAGTTTCGTCCTATAGGGACATTTTCGAACTTAAACATTAAACTAACAATGATTTATTACATTAGCCTTCATATAGCACCCCTCTAGGTAATAATGGAGTTACTTGGCGTGATTGAGTATCTGAATTTACAATTCACAATGCTGATGTGTTAATTTGAAAACTAAATGGATTTGATCATTTAACAGGTTGCACCCGCAATGTTTATGCTTTGGAATTTCCAAGGATTCTAAATAATTGAGTTCAAAACCCTTCCCTGCATAGTGCAAAATTTCTGTATCGGTTAGATTGGGGAACTTGTGGTTGTATGCCAAGAAATAGTTTGAAAACGTCGAATAATTTTTTCCCAGTATGAAGGGCCTTTCATGTCCAGCATACCGTTTTTGGAAATTTTAAGCACATTGTTTCACATAAACACTATTTCACTCCAGACCCTTAAGCTTATAAACTCCAGAATTCTTCAACTTGTCGACCTTATCTTTGACATTGAAACCTGGCATGTGGTCTGAATGCCACTTCCACATTGTTTTTTTAAGAAACCCGCAATTATGTCTGTTCTTTTTCCAAAGTATATTAGAGTTACCCATTTCTTGATTTCTGATTATTTGAGTTGGGGGTATATTAATCTGTATGTGAATTTTCGGCTTTGTTTTCTGACTAACTTCTGGATAGTATCTGCGTTGAATCATTTATTATGACCTATGTGCTAGATTGTTAGCAGACAAAGGTAGTGAGTATGCTCTGTGCAACATTGAATTGCAGGCTGCTAATTTATGACTGGATGGAAAGAATCGCTTGGGCTGGTAATGTCTGTATAGCTAGGTTTTCTGAAAACACTTAACTCAAATTAATTTTGATTGTGTGTGATGGTCAGTCAGATACTGCCTTTGTCTGCTAACAATCTAGCTAGTGAAATTGATATAATTACACAGATAGATCATAATAATGGTTTCAACGCAGATATTATCCAGAAGTTAGTAAGAAAATAAAGCAAAGCCGTAAATCCACTTACAGATTAATATACCCTCAGGTCAAACAACCACAAATCAAAAAATGGTATCGCTAACATATTTTGGAAGAAGAACAGAGATAATTGAGGGTTTCTTCAGAAAAACAATGTGGAAGTGTTATCTCATTTCCTTTTCAATGCCAAAGATAAGGTCGATAAGTTGGAGAAATCTGGAGCTTATAAGCTTAAGTGTCCGGAGTGTAATAGTGTTTATAGGGGGCAATGTGTCGAAATTTCTAAAAATTAGTTACTGAACATGAAAGTTCTTTCAGACTGGAAAAAAATGATTCGACGTTTTCAAACCATTCTTTGGCATGCAACTACAAGTTCCCGAATCTAAATCATATGAAAATTTTGCACTATGCAGAGAAGGGTTACAAACTCAATTCACAAGCATAAACATTGCGGGTGCAACCTGTCAAATGATTAAATCCATTTAGTTTTCAAATCAGCACATCCGCATTGTAAATTCAGGTACTCAATCAAACCAAGCGGTGGTATATAAAGGCTACTGTAATAAACCATTGTTAGTTTAGTGTATAAGTTTGAAAATGTCCTTATAGGACGAAACTGCAGTAACGTTAGTTCCAAATAAAAGTAGTGAGAAACATAGAAAGTTTCAATACTCTTTTCTTTATTATTATTTCCTATCACGTAGTAACGGCTACATCCATCAATTTACTCAACTATTGAGACTGATGGAATATTTGATTATCAAAATTTTACTTTTTGTAAGCTTCGAGCATTCATAATCAATTTCAATAATGCTGATGAGCAAGTCCGACTCTTCATCTAAGGTTAGTCTCAAAAGTGCATTCATGATGCACAGTGGAGGTACTTCACGAATCTAGCAGAACAAAACGGAAGACGTGTAGGAGACCATGTAGGTGAATCCTATAAAGTAGTGCCTTGCTTTTCCTCAGTATTGTTTATGACCAAATCTGACAATTGCTTCAAAATTCACATAAATGCATCGGCACACTTGAAGTTGAATTATTGATATTTAGCTTGATAAACTGGCTTCAAACTTATCATATTGGAGCTCCAGATAAGTTATACTCAGTTTGAACGTTTGTCTTTTCTCATTCAATGGATCGAATTTGTAGTTCTATTATCTTGGAAGCCTTGGAAAGGAGAAATGAAGGTGGGCGCAAAGGAAGAAGTCCATCAAACGGAAAAATGAGACGTATTAGGAGAAATTTTCAACAGACTGGATACTCCAGAAAACTGGGAGAACAAACGTTGTCCACAAGTCGACGATAAGGCAACGAGGAACAGATTCCCATAAAACTAGTGCTTTCCCATCCATATGTCACTAGTCTCTCAGAGAAATGAATGGATCTATGTAAAACATTGAGACTTGCTGCTCCAAAATTTCTAGCAGCTTTGCAAAATTATACTGAGAAATCCGTAAATTATCAAATGTTGTACTAACAACTTATCCAACTACATTTATTCAACACCATGTGACTGCGGACATTGAAGGCTTAGAACACCTAGCGAGATGCCCCTTCAAAGTAGTCCTCCTCATATACAGTGCTTTTCTTTATTGCCCCCCCCCGCCCCTTTCATTTCAAGTTTCACAGATTCCTCCAATGAAAATAATCGATTACTGTATATTTATAAATCGTTCCTAAACCCAACCTTGTTTGATTTGTGATACATCTTCAAGCGAATTTCTCCACGAACATAAATAATAATCAATTATTCCTCATCCTCCTCTTTGTTTAGCTAGATTTGTGAAGTGATCAACTACATCGGGCTTAGGAGGTCACTTCGCCCATTACTCATTCATTGATAACATCTGACGCAGAGGGAAAAATACGTAGAATACGGTTGATGAACTTGGAGAAAAAATCAAAGAGAGTCCAGCGGTGAAAACTTGCTCTATTGTTTCTCAGAAGAATTGTATATGAATATTTCATGTGAAAAACAGGAAAATCGTTAATGAATAAATGACATATACCAGGATGTATTGAAAAATGTTTAGTCTAACCGAAAATAACTAACCGAACTAACCGAAAATAACAATTTCATTAAACAAAAAACTGAAATTACAAAGAAATAACATACAAGCAACAACCAAACGAATGAAAATTGAAATATTAATAAAAGCTGAAAATTAAAAAATTAAAAGATTTCAAACGACGTTTCGATTGTTAGTATCCACAATCGCCTTCGGGTGATAAC
>WOGN01008381.1:0-11331 GCA_015342105.1 Leptinotarsa texana
GAGTCTGCCGAAAGTCTCCGGCCAGCAAAACTGTTACGCCACCCATTAATTTTGTATTACCCCTTATATCCTTTAGTGATCTGTTTAAGGCTTCAATACCACACGATTATTTTTGTACTACTACTAACGGCTTCTATTGTCGACATTCAGAACTTAAAACCCCTCAGGGGTGGAATTTATCAAAATTCTTTCTTAGGGGATGCCTACGTCACAGTAGCTTTATGCATGCGAAGTGTCAGCCCGATTGGCTAGAGTATAATATTAGTATAGAATAGATGTTTCTATTAATTTTCAGACTGTTTGTCTCTTCTTTCCCGACAGTTCCTGATACATATCTCATTACTTTTCTCATCACATTACAAATCCGTTGAAGTGATACTATCCAATAAAAAACAAATATCAAAAAACTCACGTCTGCATTTCCACAGCCGCTTCTCTTGCGGTAAACGCGAAACTTGTATTTCTAACGCCTATAAATCATCGAAATCACGAAAGTTGCTGTCAAAATTTCGTTGGAAGTTTCGGTTATTTTTTTTTCCTGAAGTTGCAGTCGCTTATTTAATTGTGATAGCGCCACCATATTTCAGTGGTTTGAAATGTCACAAACAGATTGTACTGGCCGGCTTCATTATCTCTGATAATTTATTGTTTTCGATGGTAATTGTAACTAAAATAGTGGCTGTGTCGCTAACAGAACTATATGTGGATTGTAAACATATTTCCAATTCATATTACATATCGAATGGAATTCAACAATTCATTGTCTATTTTGCATACGGTGCCTCTAATGCACGTTCTTCCATTTCATGCTTCAGTTGGTTGCAGAATTATAATATATCATTGTTCCACATAAATATTGACGAAATAACTGGTCAAGTTGACTCCACGGTTTCCATTCAACAATTCAAAACAATTCAAGATGAAGCTAAACAATTGAATTCAATTTATAATTTCCTTATTACACAGTCTGATGAAGTAAAGGGCCGTCCAAGAGGAACGAGAGGATTATTCACAATGTGGTGGATACATTTGAATCGTCTGGTTCAGTTAACGATCGATCAACACCTGTATGTCGATGAAACACAAGATCTGCCGAAAACATCGCTGATGTCTGTGCGAGTGTGCAGGATAATCCGAAGCATTCTATTTCGCGTCATTCACAAGAACTTGGATATAATAACTTGGCGAATTTTGCGTTGTGACTTGGACCTGTACCCGTACAGAGTTCAACTGTCCCAGGAACTCAAGGTAAACGATCATAGACTTTGTTCGTTGAATGGGATCTGGAGCAGTTGGCCACTGACCCCAGTTTTCATCAACCAATCATCTTTAGCGATGAGGCTCCCTTCGTGAACGAACAAAATTGACGAATTTTGGACAAAACCAATCCACATGAGATCCAAGTACGCATCCCGAAAAATTCACTGTTTCTGGTTAAAATCTGTGTTTTCGTAAATCAGCTGTCGCCCCCATACGAACGACAACTCTCAGAGGTTGAGAAATTTGTGCGTGCTAAGAACCTAACGTGTGATTCCTAACACGGTTGCAGATTCATTTCAGCTTCAACCAGATAAATTCTCTCGAAAAATATCTGGTCGTTTGTGGATTATTGACTGACTACGTTATTGGTCCATATTTCTTTGAGAACGACATTGGCCAGACCATCAATGTCAACGGCGAGCACTATAGATTAATGATTGATAACTTCTTTTGACCTGCATTGGATGATCTGGACACCAATGACATATGGTTTCAACAGGACGACGCTATGTGTCACACTGCTCATGCAACTTTGGGTACTCTGCACAAGGGATTTGAAGGCATGGTCATCTCACGATGATGTGAAGTGGCCACCGAGCTCGTGCGATTTGACCATGTTTCTTGTGGCGATTTCTTAAGTCGCCTGTGTTTTCGACTGTGTGTCAAATGAACCTTTTTCCTGAAGTACGAAAAAATCACCCACTAGCAGCGCTAGTATTTCGGTAGGGACAAAAACTGCCTAATCCTCAAATAAACATATGGTAAAGTACAATTTGAAGAGAATGTTTCTAACAGAAGAAAATGTTCCTGGAGCAAAACTAAAATTTGCAACTGTAAAGGATAACAATGCTGTAACATTAAATCGTTGGCTTGCATGTTGTAGTTCAAAAGTAACTGGAAAAAAGTGAATCAATAGACAGGTTAGTATACAGACTCTAGTAAAAGATTAGCAGTAGATTCAAACTGTAATAAAAGAAATTAAAAATAATTATGAATGAATTTCAGATTTATTTCCGAGTGGAATATGAATCAAATACAGATGGTAATGAAATTAAATTTAATTGAATATGATAAACGAATATACTTCAATAAACGATTGAGGTTATATCTCATTCCAATCAATGGTAATTAACTATGAAAAATTTACTATTCATTTCATATTTAGAGCATACATATGAATATTTATTTATTAATTGCACTGTCAAATCAACTCTCCTCGAAGCATGTATCAATTTCTTACATCTAACCTCATTAATATGAGGTTTCATAAATGGCATAAAAACATGTTTTCTTCTGGATATCGATTATTCGACGTACAATTCGCAAAAGCAATGCTTTGTTGGCATTATACTAGCACAAAATAATTTTTTATATCCGATTTATATTTTTGAATAATTAATTAATATTACGTAAATAACAGTGTTTTAAATGTGAATAGTTTATGTTTGTCCCTATTACTAGTAGGGACTGCCTCTCGTGACACGTTCGCTGTACTATTCTCAGGAAAAAGGCTCATTCAACCTGATTTATGCACCGGAGTATAGGAAAATGGGACGTTTCAGTTCACCAGACGAGCCGTAGCGAATATTTGTACAATGATATAGTCCACACATAATGGAATCAATAGGCATTTTAAACGGGTACAAAATTATGATCATGTCTCACAAACTTTGTTTTATATAAATTCGAAAATAGGAAGAGCTTGATGAAATATTCTATATAAACTACCAATGTACTACCACATGATTACTTATTTGAAAAATAAATCATTCCTACCCCTACAATTGCTAAAAATGTACACTTTTTCTCCACCTGTGATATGAACCAAATATTCAACATTTGTCTAAAAAAAACTATAGAACCCAAATGTGGGGATTTCACAGACTCTTACTGATTTTTAATGGCAATCAATTCATATTCGAGTTCAATTTCACACGTTCGATGTAGCTGAATTAGGAAACCATCATGCATATACCACTTCATGTGTCTCAGATGGAGTAGAATGTCGCAGATCATTGATCCAAAACAACAATCTGAGCATCTGCCTATTAACACATCTATTTCTTCATGAATTAGGGTTATTCTGCAGTCCATTGGAAAACCCATCCAAAAAACGTTCCATCTTATAGAAAAGGAGAAAAATGCTGGTAAGCTCCATGAGTGGTGTGATCTTTGTGACCTCAGTTTTTTTATATAGATGATTCTGATGTATGTGGGCCTTCCTGAAATTTAGCGTGTCCTTGTGATGGAAATGGAAAAAAGTATTTGATAGTTGATATATTGTTCTGAAGCCAAAACTGACTGATCTGCTTCAAAATCAGAACTTGGAAGATAGAAGAGTAATACCTGTGTATCATAGATATTCGAATCAAAAGACGGCTCAAATGGTTGGTCAGTGCAGAAAAGAGTCACTGTACTACTTGAAACCAATAATATTCCTTTGTTAAATTTGTTACCTAATGTTAGAATCAGTAATTAGTGGAATCAGTAATCAGAAGAAAAGAGAAATGAAAATTTCTATGTTTGTTACCACTTTTATTTGTAACTAACGTTACTGCAGTTTCGGCCTATACGGACATTTTCAAACTTATACAATAAATTAACAATGATTCATTACATTCGCGATTATACACCACCTCTGTAGGTACTAATAGAAATAGACGTACTTGACTTGATTGAGTACCTGAATTTACAATTCACAATGCGGACGTGCCAATTTAAAAACCGGAGAGTGAATTAACAGGTAAATTTAACAGGTTGTACCCGCAATGTTTATGTGAATTTCCAAGGATTCTAAATAATTGAGTTTGCAACCCTTCCTTGCATAGTGCGGATTTTCTGTATCGTTTGGATTCGGAAACTTGTGGTTGCATGCCAAGGAATCGTTTGAAAACCGTTTTTGGAAATGTCGGCCACATTGTCCCACATAAACACTATTACACTCCGGATACTCAAGCGTATAAACTCCAGATTTTTTCAACTTATCGACCTTATCTTTGGCATTGAAAAGCAAATGAGATAATCTGCCATGTGGTCTGAATGCTACTTCCACATTGTTTTTTCTGAAGAAACCTGCGATTATTCCTGTTCTTTTTCCAAAATAGCGTTAGCGTTACCCATTTCTTGATTTCTGGTTAACCTGGTTTGACCCTCAGGTCAAACAACCAGATCTGATTTCTGAAAGAACATACATGATTTCTGAATTTCAAATCAAAAATCAATCTTGTACATTCATTCTGAACTCTTCGTATTCTTGATGATGTGATGTGATCGAGACAAGGGCCATAGACGATATCGCAGTAGTTGAATATGGATAAAATCAAAGTATCGCATGAAATGATTTTTATCTTTCGACTAAGAAAATGTCTGTTGGAATAAAGTTGTTTTGAAAATCCCTGAGGCTTACGTATTAGTGAGTTGGCATGTGATTGAAAGCGTAATTTGTAGTCAATATTAAGTCCCAAACATTTAATTTCATCGCTAAATTCAATCTCGTGATTGTCGATCCTAATTTTGATACTATCTATGGCCATCTGTCTGTCTTTAGAAGTTCCGAATACAATACAAGATTCTTTTTTAGGATTTACATTCAAACAATGATTTCTACAAATATTCACGACGTTTTTCATATCAATTTTCATATATTTTAAATTCACCCACCCGGTGAGTGAATATGTCGAATGTAGAACGAATATGGATGAGAAATGAAGTAAAAGTACTAATTTCATTCAAAGACTTTTGTATAACTTAACTTTTTTCAAGTGACATAAAACTGACATAATCAAATAAAATCTGTCGAAACTGTCGAACTTGTAACTTCAATATTTCAAGGTCAAATATCACAACAGATGATCATGAAATCATGTCCTCTTGTGAGATTCAATCAAGAGTTCATTGACCAAGATGTTGCGTGCAGATTTCTGTACTTCCCCACATATTTATCAGTTTCTTTAGGGTCATATCATTACCATCATTATCGAAATGGATTTGCAAGGACTTATCACATAACAAGTTTACGGTCAACTTTTATTAATGTCGTTATTTCTTGCAAAAAAGACAAGTTAACTTGCTTGACTGGAAAATCGATGTATGAACAAAAATATTAAGACCCATGTATTTTCAGAGTTGTTCACATGTAGAATTGCTAGGTCGAATGAGGCTAGAATTGCTTTTAGTATTAATTGATGTTCACCGGTTCCATTTCAACAACGAATTTCATTTCTATTATAGGCGTGATGTCACAATTCAGATAATGAGACATGGGTTTGTGTGTATTATATTACGGCACAATGTTTTATACAGGTTTAGGTGAAAAACACTTCACCTCTCTCATGTAGACCTACCACTTTGTAGGTACGTGTGGCAGATACTCAACGAAAAAACAACAATCAACCCAGCAAATGCTGCAGAAAGCTGAAATAAAACCATCAGACACTTCTGCAATGTCTTTGATTTGGAAGATTCGTCGCAATTTACTTCCCACCATGAAAAGCAGAAACTAGTTCCATTTAGTTGGTACGACCAACCGATAGACGAGTTTCGGGGTACTTGCCCCATCATCAGTACCGGAGGCATGGTTTCTTTAGAACGGAGTGAACCGTCTAAGTATCCCAACCAAAGAAATATAATTCCAGCTAGTCATAAACTCTACCTGCAGTTGATTCAGCGGGATATCCACTGCGCCACCTGCAGTAGAAGCCAGGCAACAACTCCACGAAAACATACTCCGGGATTGGAGTCAGAGTAATGATCATATGCGGAAGAGGTACATATGACATGCTCCAGGATCATGTGGACTTGCACCAAATCCATGTCGGTCACAAGCTCGGAAAAAGGAGGAGTGGTCTACAGTTGGGAATCCGGACATAATATATCTTTACAGTCCGGCTCTTCCCACGAATTTCACTTTGTTTCATTTTGTTTTGGGTGAATCGGCCTTCGTGCCTTTTATCTATGATCTTTCGACCAACTCCTACTCTTTTCCAACCCTGAAGCTATTCGAGTATTTGAGGGCCTTTCACGACTATTTCGCCGAGGGAGTAAACCCTTCCAAAAATTCGAAATCCAAGGTGTAAACCGTACCGTACTGAGAGATGAATGGCTTCAATTGTTAAGGAGTTAAGAACAATTGCTGTGTGGATCTAGCGGACCCTCGTAGTATTTAACCTTAGTGGGGCAAGGGAGCACTACCCCGCCGAACAGAAAGCTATGTCCAAATCGTGGGAACTGTATGGATACACTGAATAGAGATAACGAAATGAAGGTGCAGGAAATGACAGAAGAACAACTGAAGAAGCTCGAGGAAAGGAACACCAAGGACTTCTCCAGAACAAACTAGAAGGGTACAACCGGAAACCAGACTAAAAGAGGATGATGAAATGCCTACATGAGGTACGCAGATGCAAACACAGACATCAGATGCAGAAGAAATGAGGGAAAGCATAGGTAAGCATTCAAGCTTTGGACTCAAGGAGGGATAAAAAATGGCTTGAGAGACACCTCTTCCTTCTCAGAGAAAGATAACACAGAAGATGAACGAAAAACAAAGAGGAACAGAGAAGGCACCCCTCCCAAGAAAAAACGGGGAGGAAAAAAGAGTAGCGGTGAGGAAGGGATTGAAGAGATCAGGGGTGCAAGAAAAGATCTCATGGAAAAGATAGACGCTCTCAAGAAAGTTGTAAAAGATACACCGAATACGAAAGTAGAAATTAAAAAACAGGTTAAAGCGAAGTATTGATTATAAATGTGGGGAACAGGAAAATGGGAAAGTACAATTTTGTACAGACCTCAGAAACCCACAAAAACAGTTGAATCACATTAGTACTCAAACTGACTCGTCACAAGATGGGGGACAAGGGACAGGGGAAAAAAGAACGATGAACATATTACAGCATGCAAGTAGAAGAAAAACATACGATTATGAAAGGAATAGATAGGCAACTAAACTCTATTAGTGGTCTTCATGGCTTGTTAAGTATAATCGACCTAGATTGGCCAAAGGGTAGATACCAGAATACTAGCCTCGAATATGGAGGAATCTACGAAGCAAGAACGAACGAAAACGTAGTAGTAATGTTAGATCCCACTATCCCGTTGGAAAGCGGAGATGAAATGAGAAAAATGGTAGGGATTGAATTTCCAGAGTTATATGGAATAATAGGGTATGAAATACGCACAAAAACTACAGAAATTAAACGCACGAAGGGTCAGAGCTAGTAAATAAGTTCACTCTACTTTGTGGCGGCTAGTGGTATGGATTCCTTGATGGAGGCCACAGAGATATACGAGGCTTTGAAAAGATGGAGGGAAAAAGCGGAACCACTTGGGATAGGAAGTATATCTATGGCTGTACTGGGGAAAATGGATACCACATATATGAAAAAAAAACTCGAACATATTCTAAGAGGAACTCAAATCGAGGTTAAACTGCACATAGATATAAAGACAATGAAAAAAAGAATCAATCCAAGAATTGTTAGGGGAGACGACATCGCCAGAGTGATAGTTAAGGCAAAAGAGGATACGACATATGCTGCGTTATTGAAGAGTGTTAAGGACAAGTTAATTTTGGAGAAACTGGGGTGGAAATAAAAGTCCTGAAGAAAACAACAAATGGAGACATCTTACTGAAGGTTAAGGGCGGGAGAGGAAAGGCTGAGGTTTTGAGGAACTGCATAAAAACCAAGAGTGGCAACATCGAGGCATTTGTAAAGAAGAACAACACAGCGGTGTACCTGCCGGATATCGACCTTACCATGAAGAACGAAGAAATAGAGAGAAAAATCATCAACAATAATCCGGGAATTGAAAATAAGCACTTTGGGATTTTATCCCTTAGGACTATGTCATGGGGAAACCAGACGACAACCTTAGTCACGGACATGTTCGTAACGGAGCAGGTCGTGGGATCAGATACAATCAGGATAGGCTGGGTTGACTGTAGGATAAGGAAGAGGGTGAACCCCACTAGGTGCTACAGATGCCTTAAATTCGGACATCTGAAACAGGATTGTAGACGGAAGGAGGATAGGGCCGATACCAGTCTGAAAAGTCATAGAGCGCAGAGTTGCAAAAGTGGTTGCTTGACATGTAGATATGAGGGACACAGGGCGGACCAAACAAAATGTCCAGTTTTCTGAACCTTGATTAGAGAAAGAAGAAGAACCGTGTCAACAGCAACTGGTATATCGGCTGATAGTGAGCCTCAAAATACTGAAAATTACTATTGGGAGATCTAAAAGCTCCTATATCCTCGCCCTTGCGACCGCCTAACAACGGACAACAAGTAAGGCATATGCGACGATGCAAAATCTCATCACTGACGACAACCAGGATTCCGCCATATTCTGTAGAAACAAAGATGCTGGCGTGGAGTCACATGAATTAGGAATAGGGTATATAGTAGTTTATTTCTGCAGCTTCGTCCTTCACAATTATTACGTTTCACCAAACAGCACATTACAAGACTTCGAGAGGATACCATCATGAACAGAATAAGAACTGACAAAAAATCAGCAGTTGTGGTAGGAGATCTAAATGCAAATTCCTACCTGTGGTGATGTGCGGTAGAGGATGGAAGGGGAGAATATATAGCGGACTGGTTGAATGCCCTAGATATGGCCGTCGGAAACAGTGGAAACTCTCCCAACTTCGTTGAAGGAAACAGCGAATCCATTCTAAACATAACTTTTGCAACATGCACTATATTCAAAAAATAAGTAAACTGGGTAGTATTGCAACAGAAATCTCTGAGATACCATCGATTTATCTATTTTCAAATACGGGTCGAAAAATTTGTTCAAAAAAATCTGTTCAAGTCTGTTTTTCACGTTAACCAGCTGTCACACCCCTACAAACGACAACCCTCAGGAGACAAAACTTGTGCGAGCTAAGGATTAACGGAATCTTACCTTTTACCATGTGATTCCTCGTGAAATGGTGCCATGCAAACCAAAAATCAACAAATGAACCTTCAAGTCAACCATCAAAATCCTAGAATCCAATATCGGGCAGTCGAATACTTAGCAGATTCAGAATACAAAGAAGGCAAAAAAGGCAAGTCAAGAAGGCGCATCAGCTACGAGGGGGGAAAGTACAATCCTACTGGTGGAATGGAATGATCGAGGAGCATAGAAATAAATGTAATGAAAAAAGAAGAAAGCTGACAAGAGATAGGAGAGGAATGAACCAAGAAACTTCAGCCGCAAGAAAAGTGGAACTCAGAGCAATGATAAGGGAGCTATACAAACTCATGAAAGATGCTAAATTTGTGGCGTGAAATAAACTCTTTGATTACCTGCAGAATGATATACGGGGACAAGGAATCAACATTACAATGAAAACTTTCAAAGCATACTTATACTACAACTTTACCAAAGGACAGAGGACTAAAATTATAAGAGGCTTATTTCAGGCAAGAATCAATCAAAAAACCCTCATTTGGACTCAGGATTTGCCTGAGCACCTTAATAGGTAAGAACTAGAAGGAGATTGAAGAGGTCATTAGGGTCATCCCAGACACGATGCTAGGAATATACAGTGTCACCATTAAAGTGCGCACCATATGGGAAACTTTCTTTTCGAGAAGTTTTAATGAACTTCAACTAATGAAGTTCAACTTCGTCACTTGTTTGTACTTCAAATTTTACTTGAAATGATGAGGCCAACTGCGACACACTGACGTTCAGTGTTTGTCAAATTCAACTTTTTTTTTTAATCGAAAAAGTGCATTTCTAGATCGAATTCAACAAAAAGTTACTTGAAAAAGTTATGTCTACGGCAATTTTATATCCATGTGCCAAATTTTATGCAACTAAGGTAAAGTTAACGTTTTGCTTATTTTTGACAGATATCCCCTTTATTTTAAAAACAAGTTCGATTATTTGTCATCAATTCATGTATACTTGACAAACTCATCATGGAGTTTAACTATTCTAATAAATTTTCACTCATACGGACATTTTTAGAGAAAAATCAAAAATGTGCTATAATCATTTTAACATGACTGGTGGCACTTGACTATTTTCTCAAACAGTACCTTCAATTTTGAAAAAGTAGACACAACTCAAAAACTGCAATGAGTACTAATAGAATTACTGGAGTTGAAATTATATTAAAACTTCAATATTCAGTATTTACAGATTATTTATAAACACAAACAAAATGCATGCGATGGTAGTGTCAAGTTGTTGATTTACTTGTCAAATTTTTAACAGTTATTGTTGCAATGATGTTGTCTCTTCAGGAAAGAATATAAATAGTTTCAATATGTGGTGAGAATACACCATACCAGCAAGTAGCTAACATTTTTAATGAGCGGCATCCAGGAAAAAATGTTCAACATACTACTGTGTCAAGAATAATGTCGAAATTCAGAGAAACAGGATCCGTAGCAAATCAATTCAAAAAAATGCACACTCCAAGTAAATATGATGAGAAAGCCCAACTTAACATTTGTATGAAAGTTATTAAACACCGAGTATAACCGATATTATTAAAAATACCGATTACAAGAGAGAAAGTGTTAGAAAAATTTTATCAAAGAATAAATTTTGGCCTTACAAGCCAAAATTCATTAACACATTGAAAGAACGAGATTTTTATGTCCGTTTGGGGTTTTCATTCTGGTTTCAAGGAGAGAGAAGAAAATGTAAAGTTTCCGTATAAAATTTTTTGGACAGATGAGGCAACGTTCTCTTCAAATGGAATGGTACGTTGTCAAAACTGCCGATGGTGGGCCCAAGAAAATCCCAATTTCAAAGTTGAATGTGGTGATCAGTATTTCTTTAAAACTAATGTATGTTGTGGGATACTTAACGACCAAATAATTGGACCATTTTTCTTTAGGGAAAATTTATCATCCGTCTGTTATCTCAACCTTTTAATTAATGAGATAAATGAAGTTTTAGATAATATGCCTTTAAATATTAAATACGATCTATGGTATCAGCTTGATGGCACACCAATACATCACACGGTTGCTGTAAAACAGTCCCTTCAACAAATGTTCAGAGGCAGAGTTATTGGACGTAATAGCCAAGTGATTGAAACTTTGCACCAGTCATGTTAAAA
>WOGN01008382.1:0-11329 GCA_015342105.1 Leptinotarsa texana
TCATGCAGTGATGGTAGTTTTACTAATCCCATCCAAGCCACTAATCCGAGAAACTGTCTAATCTCAGACTTTGTGGTGGGAATCCAAGCATGCAAACATATCGTTTGAATGTTCTCTCCATTCTCCATTCAAAATTCGATAGAATACACTCAAAAACTGAAAAGTAATGCAAAACTAAATGGGATGTATAATACGAAAAAGAACTATGAACGTTAACGAAATAGATCTTCAAAATGTTCGCTCCGAACGTCTTGGCAACATTCTAATCTCAAATAATACTGTCTTCTGATATTATTTAACATATTAGGCGTGACCGATATAATCGCAGACGTTATTCGTTCTTTTAAGTCATTCAAATCCAAAAGTTCAGTTTTGAACATATTGCTCTTTACAAATCCCCACAAAAAAAATCTAATGATGAAAGATCAGGTAATCGCGCTGGCCATTCAATCGATCCTCGCCTTCCTATCTACCGATTGAGAAATGTTGTATTGAGGTATTGCCGAACATAAACTTGGTAATGTGGTGGTGTTCTATCCTGCTGAAACCATATCGTATTCACTATAGCTTGAAGGTTTCCTGGATCAGGATATACATTTGCTAAACTTGGAATGTCATTATTTTGAAGTGATGCCAAATAATTATCACCATTCCAGTTGCTCTCAATGGAAAAGGGACCAATGATATGGTTTCCTACAATACATGCCCAAACATTAACCTTTGGAGGGTATTGCGTGTGTTCTTCTCTCATCCATTGAGGATTTTCCGTTGACCAGTAGTGTCAATTTTGCCGATTAGCATGACAAAGTACACTCATCAGAAAACATAACGCCATTTAATGATATTGTTATCCAAAATGTTCATCATCTGCTCACACCTGCATTTTATTTTCTTTTGATATATTTACTATCGTTGTATGGCTAACATTGAATGTAGTGGATACCTGTCTACCCGATGTATGTGGGTTTTCCTCAAACTCAAGCATCACATTTGATTTGAGTTCATCACTCATTGCATTGGCAGCTACTTTTTACCTGTCCCACATAACCATGCTCGTGAAACTACTTCTCTATTCTGTTTATAGTTTCTTGAGATATTGGCGGTGAATCAGGAAATTTCTCATGAAATAGGCGAGCTATTTCCTGTTGTGTTTGGGTTTCATTTCCGTGACTGATTATTTGTAAAAGAGTTATTTTATGCATTTCCGTTAATCTAACCATTTGTCAGACTTGTAGTTATCGAACTTTGAACTTAAATTAACTAGCTGTAAATTACAACTAAGTTGTAACATACAAAACAAGTTGATAGGGCGTTTCAAACAAACGTTGTCACGGAAATTATTTACAGTTTTTTAAAGGATACCATCTAAAAAGAACATTGCTATGATTTTTGCTCACCTTTTTATTATCAGTATCTCAACATGATATGAGTGTTCTGTATATTGCAGTAAGTTTTGAGTGAATTTTATCGAATTTCGTTAACGGTAAAGTGTATGAAATTATTAATTGTTGAAAAACTATTTATTCAAACTGTATGTCAATCACTGATAAAATGAACCACTTACAGATATTGGTAGGCAAAAAGTAACCTAAAAAGATCTGCTTGTGATCTATTGTGATTATTAGAGTATTTTCTCCATAAATAAGGAAAATATTATGACAGTAACATACGGTGATTGTAATTTGAAGATTCTTAATTTGTTTTATGACTTATAGTTACCTGAAAAAACTCTATTGCCAAAGATGAAGAAACCTTCATTCTGTATTCTGTGTCACACATAAATGGATTTTTTTTGATTATTTATTGAAAATTGACTTCGCAGATAGTTTAGTTAGTTTGTCGTTGAGAAATGAAAAACAGCTTCTTTTTCTGTCATGTGCTCATCTAAACCTGTCAAGTTCAACATTTTCTTTCGAAAATACCAAAAAATAATTTTTTTTTGTTTTGGAAAAATGCCAAAGAAAATACTTGACTTCACACGAGACTTTAATGTCAAATCTTGTCCAGAAAATACCCGCATTGGCTGGTTACCAGAAAACAAATTATTACACTTTAAAAAATTTGTCTTTGTTGTTGCAAAGTTCATCTAGTTTTTCCATTTCATTGTTATACTGACTCAGATTTTCAATGTATGGATGTTAATATATCAGTAATCGAATGAACGCATTTCAGTTCATTCTTTTTAGGTTAGGTTAGGTTAGGTACAAAGTGAGTGGGTTCATTAGACCCTCCACCACAACCCGCAAGGTTTTATTGTGGCTCACAACTATTTACATTCTATCAAATGAACCCAGCTCTTCAACGAAACCAACTAGTTTGTATGGTGAGTGGTCTATCAGGTCAGATGGTGAGAGCACGGCTCTGCCGAAGTCCAAAAACCTGATTTGAACCCCAGCGGAGCAGGCACAAAGTATATGCTCTGCTGTTTCATCATGATGCCAATGACAGGTTCTGGTTCGATTAAGCTACTTGTAGTATCCTCCTTTCCAAGGGAGACAACAGCCAGTATTACCAGGAATCCAGACCAGAGACATTTCGTTAAATCTTCCTATCGAGGAGAGTCGTTTTTGGCAATTTGCTACCAATTTGGACGTTGCTCGGTAGCAGCCAAGAGCTTCCAACGCAGATGAGTTCGGAATATTTTGATGTAGTTTACATCCAACATCTCAATAATCTTACTAAGAACCCGACTTCATCATTCAGTATGCTGTCCTTCCCGTTAGATACAAATTATAGTCCTTCCATTTATAGACTTCGTGACATTTTCAATAAATAGGGGATTATTGTTAGCACAACATTTCGTTTGTTATTCGTTTGCAAATAATCTGTGCTTATAGACTGTTTGTTATCTATTGTGATGAATTGAGTATTTGGTCTATGAACGAGGAAAATATTATTACCTACTGTGCCAGAAAAAATCATACACATGGTAGTATTGTCATATTTGTATATGGAAATATATTCTATGAAAATGTGAATATATGAACAACCTATCCGTGGAGAAATGATGACATGAGTAGATTTACCTCATTCGTAACAGAAATTCATACTGTTAGGGATGCTTCAGTTTGTAATGTTATCCAGATTGCTGCTGAAGAGGAAATAAGGTAAGTGTTTTGTTCACTACATGATAACATGATAACATGATAACCTTCATGACGACAAGATATCAAAAAACTTGACTTCGTCTATTGGTGTTAATGAGAATGAAGTCTTATAATGATTTTTTTTATATCGTTCATCTGTTTCCACACATTCGTTTGGAATACAAACTGGGTAGAGAACATTGTTTTTTGTATGATACTGTGTTCATATGAAAGTATTTTTTTGATACAATTTTTCTTCTGTAATATTCACTGTTTATATGAAAGTAGCTGTTTCCGGAGGACTTTTTCTTCCAGTTTGTGTCTAATAGTTCCTTCTCTGCATGATCCACACATTTCTGTAGAGAATTCATTTCAAAATGATTGCTAATTTCCTTCCTTCGAAAGTTTTTCACAGACTAAAATTCCATTTAAAAAAATGGAATTTTGGTCTGTAGCACCTACACCAAACACCCTGTATATTTGAAAATTATATCAAAATATAGCTCTCATGAACTCCTAAAACTTTTGTATGAAACATTTTTGTGTGTCTCCTTCAACAAACCAGATATTGCCTGTCACATAAAATGTGGGACACTCGATATAGCAAAAAAGCACCCTAATTTTCAATCGAAAATTCTCGCGTCAAAATATCAGCTTTTTTCAAAAAGTCTGTGTGGTTTTTGTTCCTTGAAGTCTCTACTTTCTGATGGTGTAAAAAATATACATTACTATGTGGTAGAAATCACACAGTAAAAGGTGAGACTCGTTAGACCTCGCACAAGTTTCTCAACTTCTGAGAGTCGTTGTTCGCATGGTGGCGACAGCTGATTAACGGAAAAACTCATTTAAACAGATATATGGTAAATGTTCTCAGAAAATGCAAAAAATCGAAAAAACTCGAATTCGACATTTTTGTAATCTTTATGTACAATTTGTATTAATTAAAATTTACACTTCAATTACTCAAAAAACGTAAGATTCCATGTTACATTGATAAACGAAAAAATTGAAAATCGAAATATACCACTATAATTAACAAACAAATTAGTTAGTGAAGTTAATATTTAATAAGACATCTACAATATTTTGAGAAGGTTGTAGAATCTTCTTCAAATAATATTTGTAGATGCCTATTTATTGCTGTTTTAAAATAATTTATATACAGCGTGACTCACGGTCGATGGTAGGTTAGACGTTTCTGGAAAACGCAAAGCATGATTTTTCTGAAAATTTCACCTCTTACATTTCCAGATCTTCAATATTCCGCACTATTCGCCGTCGGAATTCTTCTTTGGTAGGCACTGGAGTACTGTATACCCTTTCTTTCAAAACACCCTATAAAAAAAGTCAAATGGCGTGAAATCGGGTGATCTCGGTGGCTAATCCCACGGCCCTAAACGCCTAAACCAACGATCGTCGAAGAGTTCGTCAAGTTTCCTGGAAACTTCTTGGGTGAAATGAGCTGGCGCTCTATCCAGTTTAAACCACGAATTCCTATATTCCTCCAAAGACAAATTTTCAAGAAAATCTGTTGTAGTCGTCCTTAATATTTGGAGACATCTCTCTGCATTCAGTGTGTCTTCATAAATAAAAAAGCTAATTTCATTTTTCTTCAGAACATGAGGATTAGGTAAGGATAGAACAGGTAAGGAAATATGAGAGGTGAAATTTTCAAAAAAATCATGTTTTGCGTTTTCCAGAAACGTCTAACCTACCATCGACCGTGAGTCACGCTGTATATCAATTTACTAGAACCCCTTGTCTTATAAAGTACTGTTCCCGAGTACAGAGGACTGGATTCCGGGAGAAGGAAATATAAGGAGCAGATGGATCAAAAAAATCTTTCGATTCTGGTGCAGGTGTTTTCAGTCGCAGACCCAGGACATAGATATCTACTTACCTAGGAACCATGCGACTGTATTTCCAGCGGAAATTCACGCTACTGAATTGCGTGTGGAGAGATTGTAACAATCCAACTTCATACAAAAGTCAATAAAAATATTTTCGGACAGAAAAGCGGCATTGGAAGCTCTTGGCTCCTACCGAGCAACGTCTAAACTGAAAGCAAATTGCAAAAAACGACTCTCCTCGATAGGAACACTTAACAGATTGTCTCTGGTCTGGATTCCTGGCCATAATAGCCCGGAAGGCAATGAGGCTGCTGACTCCCTTGCAAAAGAGGGTGCTGCAAGCAGATTCATTGGTCCAGAACTTCTTATTGGAATCTCTTTAGGCTTTGCCATAAAAAGATTGAACACCTGGATGTCAAGAAGATTTATGGAGCTCTGGCAAAATCTTCCGGGATTGGCTGACTCCATGGCGTTTAATCATCTTCCGAAGCTTTATACCAAACTGTTATTGGACTACAGTAGGGATGAACTACGATGTCTAACAGGCCTTCTTACAAGTACTGTCATTTGAATCATCATATACAGAGACTCGGACTATCGGAAGACAGTGTGTGTCACCTCTGTTTGGAAAAATGATGAAACAGCAGAGCACATACTTTGTGCATGCCCCGCTGCGGACCCAATCAGCAGAGCCGGACTCTTACCATCTGAGCTGAAAGAACACTCACTATATGAACTAATCGGCTTCGTTGAGAAGCTGGGTTTATTTGTGTGAATAGTGTGAATAGGTGTGAGCCACAATAAACTCTTGCGGGTTGCGATGGAGGATCAAATAGACCCACTCACTTTGGACCTAACCTAACATAACCTAACCCTCTGTAGAATAATTCATTTCCAATATTTCTTGTAGGTATATTTTTCTCAAACGGATATTTTTTGTTAAAAGATTTTTTCTATTTTTTTCATGAACGATTAGTTGTGGACCATGATCAATTTTTCTTAGAAAAATAATTGTTTTCTTTCCAACGTTTCAAATTCAATTAAATTCTTCTTCAGTTCTGTGTAACAATGAATTTTCGTAAACATACCTCACACAAAACTGTTATCATTTCAGTGTTACAAATAATCATGAATTCTCAAATGAATCACCGAAAAAGAGATTCTTCGTGTTGAAAATGTGACTATTTCAAAATGATCCGAAATATTAGACACATGGTAAAATTAAAGACACTAAAATATATCTATCAAACAAAAAGGCAACCTTAAAAATGGTAGATGCGTGATCAAAGCATATACATCACGCACACTAAATTGTGTAAAATGCTCGCTAATAAAATACAACTGCAATCGGCTGGCGTAATTCATTGTTACAATGTCGGAGTGGTCAGTTACGTTTCAACGTCTGTGGTGGGTATATATACGGTATTTTGCGAAAATTTTCAAAATATCAAGTAGTAACGGCTGAAGTAACTACTAATTGGTGTCCCCACACTCCACCTGAAAAGTTTTTCTATGCGCAGCCGCATATTATTATTATTATTATTGAAAAACCTGTTCTTCGTTAGTGCGACTCTGTTCAAGCAGCCTTGTCTGGGAGATCACGTACACTATGCATGATAGTGTTTTGGAGCACTCTAATGCTTGGTTGGACATAGTACAAAATAATAAAATTTCAGACACAACAACATTACATAAAGACATGAAACAAACGAATGGCCTTATCTATGATACTGATAAGATGATGTCTGTTTGTGTCAATGATAGAACAATAGAACAAAGAAGAATTGAGGTAATAAGGCCATCAACATCCCTTCTTGTATCAACACTATCATTTCGTTCAAAAGTCTCTTGGATAAATATGGTTGAACATCTAGACTATTCGGCTGTTCAAAGTTGATAATGTGTTCTCTTTCATGTTCAACAAAGGCAGTGAAGTTTCTTAGAGTCTCTCATGTGTTTTGATACTCGCGTTTTAAGATATATTACGGTTTGACCAACACATTTGGGGAAGCTTACACAGGCAATTTTCTCATTTCCTTCAGTTTGATTCTATTACAAATTCCCGCAAGATCCCGTTGAGTCGTGGAAATCTTGAAATGGAATGCAGAAACATTTATTGCAGGATTCCTATGAAGTGTTTTGAGACAGCTACATATCTACAAACTTACATTACCAGTCAGACTTGAAAACTGTCAACATTGGATAATGTGCGTAATAATTCGGTTCAATAATTATTTAGTAAGATCACACAAAGTCGGCTATTCACACTATGGTAGAGAAAGGAACGGGGCAAAAAATTAATGGATCTAATTCAAACTGAAAGAATTTCGATTCTTTGTAAAGTAGATTATTGTCGGTTGAGCGATTAGAATTTTTTGCTGGCTCAGAAACAGAGTTAAGTTCAGCTGGAACTGTATTCCACACTTTAAAGTCCTGACGAATTAGTAAATATCGGTGATATACAGGATAATGAAAAATATTCATTGATTCTATTCGATTCTTTTGATTGAGTTCAATAGGTGTATCAAGAAACATTAACATCATTGAAACCTCATAGAAAAGTCCTGAAGTCAATGAATTCCTTTGAAGTAAATGTTTATCCTTTCATATGCATTTTTCTTGGTTGCAGTAAGCGACGAACAACAACAGTGGCTTTACTAGCACTATAGCGCTATGGAAACAAAATACCAAAAAATATTTAAACCCATCTATGTTAGGTGATGGCTGGTGTTTAGAAAGGATGAGACTAGAGGAAAACGACCAAGTTTTGTTTATATTTAATACGTTACATTACATTTTTTCCACTTTGTCCTCAGTAGGCAATGCTTTTGAATATATTGAACACATTATGTTGTATAAAAAATATAGAATTATGTGAAATACCAAAACTTTCAGATGCTCATCTACTTAAATCATTGAAAGAAACAATATATGACTTACAAAAGCAATAACATTCCTACAACTGAAATCATAAGGAATAAATTGAATACTTTCGGTCATAATGTGACCTGCTGTGACAAACTCTTCAAATTGGATAAAGAAACTAGAATCTAGATTTAAATTGATAAACAAACGTCAAGCAGTTATGGAAATCAGAAGAATAGTGAAACTGTGTAACAAATACCTACTTAGAACGAATAACTAAATATAGAGAAGAACAACGGTAACTTTTCTATTTAGACGACACTCGGTATCACACTCACGACATAGTTACGAAAGGGTGGACTGATGGTTCGAAAATATGTACGCCTAACATGCCTGCAAACAAAGGATCGCGACTGATCATTGTGCATTGCAGAAGAAGTAAAGGGTGGGTTCCGAATTATTTGAAATTATGTGGAAAAAACTTAGGAATGCAATGTTGACTATCATAAGAACATGGAAGCTAATATATTTGAGGAATGGTTTGAAAACACATTGATCCTAAATTTGGATGCGAATAGTGCAATAGTTCTTGAAAACGCTTCCTATCATTCGCGACAGCTCATCAAAGTACTGAATAAAAATTTGAATAAAGATGAACTACAAAGTTTTTATTAGATAACAATTTGTATTTTGAAGATTACTTTACTAAAAACCAACTACTTGAAACTACTTGAAGTTTTACATACAAAAGCATTTGGAAAAATGTATGCCCTTGAGAATATTGCTGAAAATTATGTTTTCAGTCCCATCGAGTTGATTTGGGGTAAATTGAAACAAATCATCAGGCGTAAAAATAATTTTTCGAAATTTCATAAGAAGGTAATGGAGCTGATTAAAGAAGAAGTATCTAATATTACCGAAGAAGATGGCAGGAAAGGATTAAAAAAGTAATTTTAGTTGAAAAAGACTGTATGGAGATTGGACACTTCCATATTAATGATGGAAATAAATTCATTATTGATTTAAATGACAACAATGACAGTGAAACAGAAAATATGGAAGAGGAAGTATCAGAAGCTTTCAAAGAAAGTTAGTGAAGTGTTTTTGAAGCGATCGATTGTATATATATATATATATGAGTAAGTAGTATTCAGAAGTATTTTTAATTATCACCCTGTTATTTGAAATACATAATCAGAAATGATTATTGAATAACGAAGTAAATTAGTTAAAGGGGAGCTGTTGGAAGGTAGCTTGCACTATATCGTTTACTTCAACTATAGACGTTAAAATATGTCCACAAATATGAATATTCAAGTAAATGATAATTATTGCTTAATATAATATTAATCAATAGATTATCAATTGTTTAAAAATGCATCGATACTATAAAAATAATGGTCTAAAAGTGTATCTCTAATAGCTCTTTTGCCTTTATTATTATTCAGTGAACGCATCTCTGAAGTCCATTTGTAAAGTTTCAAATTCATGGAGTTCGTTTAGGATTTAGTTGAACGAAATCACGGCAACGCTATTTGATCAGCAAATCTAGAATCATGAGTGTGAATATCTTAGGTAAAAGGATAGTGTTGTTTATTTTCGTGTATTTCACAAACATTTTGAAAGATGTAAATACATGGAAGCGTCATAATTCTCAGTTTAATAAATAAGTCACGGCAGTGCTCATTATTACCTACTCGGGTTATTAGGCGTATGATCTTTTTTTAGACATGAAAATGTTTGCAGCATGGCAGGAATTACCCCATAAGATTGTGCCATAACTAATTCGAGAGTGAAATAAACCAAAATATGTATTTCTCAGTATGTCTGGACTGATAATACATCTTTGCATTCTCATTAGAAACAAGATACTAGATAGATGTTTATTTGAATTTTCTGCCGGTATGCATATACCAGTTAAGGAAGTCATCGATTGTAATACCAAGAAGTTAGCAATGTTCACCTGTTGTATAGATTTTGTTACTGTATAATACCAGAATGATTGTATAAATGCCCTTGATTCCACAAGACTTGAGAAATGTAATCGCTTTAAATAACCGTATTGTGGGATTAAAAGGTAAACGCATTCCCTAGAGAAAATTACCAACAGTTTCGACACCTTTCGTATTGTTTATCATAAAGACACAACAAACTCGAATCACAATAGGTACATATCATAAACTGAGATTTTTCCGACGAGGATCGCAATGCAGAATGTAGGCATTTACAAAGTGGTTTACACTACTAACCTCGAAATTGTAATTAGTTGGGAGTTATGGTTATGAAAAATATCTGGTACGAATTGAAATTTGAACATAAATTGGATATTGATATCACAAGAGTCAGGAGATTCAATTGAAGTCAACGTTCTTGCGATTCAATTATCAAAATTGACTCTTTATATTGATAAATTATCAAATAGGTATTCAAATGTTGGAGTTTATCTTGAATTATATCCTTTATGAGTCTAATTCCAAGTTCTTCAAACCTATTATATTCCAGATACTAAAAATGGTAAATTAAAAAAAAATGAGAAAACGATTGTTCATCCACCTTCTTCAGGTATTTTTACCTCTCACAATCTGAAAAACATGAAAATTTAAGTGGGAAACTGTATTCACTTGTGTAATAAGGGCAATATTTACTTAGATGTTATGACGGTGTCACCATCCTGAAAGTTTGGTTTTCCTACGGTTTTCATACTGACTTCGGGTAATAACAGTTATCACCCGAAGACGATTGTGGATACTAACAATCGAAACGTCGTGACATAACTTGTTTTAAAACCTCTTTAATTTTTTCAATTTGTTAGACAATGGAAGTCCGAACTGATGAAATACACCACAAAACATTGTCAACCACCTTTAAACAAAGTAATTTATCAACTAGGAACACCTGAAGCGAGTAAACAAAATATAAAATAAAGTGAACATTTAGGAGAGTTAAGCAAAAAATTAGGTAGAACACTTGTGTGCGGCAAGCTAGGAGAGTAATTGAAGTTAGATATAGAGCTGACATATAAAAACATAGTTCAGGTGTATTAAAAAAAAACATAATTCAGCAGTAATACAGTAGTAGTTATAAGCTCCCATGGTAGAATAACTTTCAATTGGGCTCATGTATTTTGACTAGAGTGTAAAAGTTTTAACGTGGTTCTTAACTTGACCAATATGTTCATAATAAATGTCGAGATTTTCACAGAGTTGATTGTGAAGTTGCCCATTGCAACAACTGGAGACGTGAGTAATATGTTTGTTCTAGAATTTGATAGATAAAAAGTTATTTCATTTCTAGAATTGATTCGTGGAACATGAAAGTTGAACTGGGAGATTAGTTTGGGACAGTCATTCAGATTATTCACTAGTTTATAAATGAAAATTATAGAGTACTAGGTTCTCCGGTTTTGAAGGGATAATAGATTAAATTTATTAAGTAGTATTCTGTTGTCGATGCCTTGTTTAGGGTAAACTCCTTCTAGCTTGTAAGTAATATATTTCATGAAGCCTCTTTGTATAGGCTCTATTTTGT
>WOGN01008383.1:0-11329 GCA_015342105.1 Leptinotarsa texana
GATGGCCTGGAATCCAAATGGAATGATGAGACAAGTGTGCTGTCGTCAGCAGAGCAATATATTAGATTTTTGGTCTTTTCCAATAAGACGTTGATATACAATAAAAAGAGGGTTGGAGACAAAATAGATCCCTGATGGATGAAGCAGCTCGGAGCCCCAAAAAGATTCCATCTAAGACATCACGAGGTCCTATACTTTCCGCACTGGCGTGCTTCGGCAGCGGTGCCCTGCGGTACCTAAAAAGAGGAGCATTGAAGATTCCGTTACCGGTCTGAACTACTTGCCTCTCCAAACGTCTGACGGCGCTATAGTCCAAACAGAGCAGGTTACTTATCGAAGGTGTGTATTCCAAAATGATTTTGTTAATCCACTTATGCAGTGTATCTAGTTATCACGTTTATCTGTTGCGCTGAATACCCTCCGTGGATATGTAGCACCGATTTTAATTGACATGGAGTAGCCCACTTATCCATATTGTTAATTTCATACTTTATGCCTTAGAGGAAATTATATTCATGAGAAGTAGAAGGATACATTCCTGCGTGCTAGACCAATATGCAATCATCCTGCCCATAAAAGTAGAATGCGAAGGAAACGGAAAAACTATGCATCTCGTAGAAGAAAGCATCATGCCCTAACTGGGTGCCGGAATGTATTCTCTCAAGTGATGATTGCACCAAAAAAACTCCTTTTACGGCAGGTAGATGTAGTCATCGGGAAGAATAAACTTGTGGCTGCAAATATACTTACCTTTACAATCTTCCTTCAGAAATGATCACGGTAACAATTATGATTAAGGCTTTCGCCGCCGAGGTTTTCGGTGTAATTTTTTTCATTCGGGTATAAAGGCGGTCGATATTTGGCCATTATTGAACTATTCTTGATGTTGTGTTTCCCTGAGAGTTTTACAATTATTTCTGTGATCCTAGGGATATATACAAGCAACCATCTGAGCCTCCTCCCGTTTTGAACCGTGAAACTCTTGTTGATCTCGGATAAACTGCATTGATTGGATCTGAAGGTCACTTGAAAATGCTTCAGCTTTTCCTCTAGATTGAATTCCTCACAATGGGATTCCAAATTTGGTTGAGGTTCTTCTTTTCTGTTAAAATATCTATGTGTTTGTGGATCTATATTGCCTCTCGAACCAGTCGGCTATGGTTCCCTGGTTGGGATCAATGAGTTTCGTCTTTTCAAACAAAATTCTGTGGTTTCCTTCACTGAGTGCGTGTTTCGTTAGAGCCGACTTGTCCATTTGGCCTAGTCTGTAGTTTCTATCATGGTCCTTCAGCCTTGTTCCCATGGATGGGTAGTGGTTCCGATATATGCCTTCCCACAAGTGCACGGTATGCAATATACCCAGGAATCAGGTACAGGAATATGCTTTACGCAGTCGGATTACCCAGTCATCGAAGATAAACTTAATGTGTGGAACCTCTGGAGAAGCTGGCCATTCGCACCAGTGAAAAGCCAGGTAGAAATTTCAAAAATCGACGGCTTTCAAACCCGATAGAAAATAGTGACACTGTAACAATTATGAAGACTTAGAAGAGTTACTCTTCAAGAATTTCGATTTTGTAGCTGTATATTATACAATGGTTCTGAATGAGGACTGTTAAATGTGAGGTTCATACTTTTTATAAATATGTGGAGATGAAAAAGAGGGGATTGGAATGTTTTCTTTTCATAGCAGCTATCAGAGCGGTCGATGATCTCGACTTGATTTTAGACAATGGGCTAGCTGCTAAATTTAAAGGCTTTTCAGCAGGAATGCAATCAATCCATCAAAATATGCTTTAATATCAAAGAATAACATCTCGTTGACAAAGCGTGTAAATGTAATTGAATTGATAACAAATGATAATTGTATAAAAATATTCACCACCATATAAAATTGAATTAAATAAAAACAATCAGTCACTTATTAAAAATTCAAAATATAAAAAACAATAGAAGGTGTATAGTGTATAGAAAGTGTATATAAGTGTATAGAAAGTGTAATTTAGGTCTGCTCATCCACATAATATTCTTCCAAACTATAATAGGTTCTATCGGAAATAACTCTTTTTACTGCTTTTATGAAGTAGGTGTTGGACGGTATATCTTTAATACTATTTGGAAGGTGATTGTACATTTTGTAGCCGTTATATATAAACGAATCCTTAACGAGAGTGGAAGATGGTAATGATAGTTTGAGACGGTTACTTTTACGGGTGGTGGGTATCTATTTCCTGCACTGAAATTTTGTTTATGTTTATTTATGAGACACATTGTTTTAAGTATAAATATAGACACTATCGTTAGTATGGTGTGTTGCTTGAAGTGAAATCTGCACGAAACGCGAAATTTTATGTTACAGAGGTATCTCAGGGCTCTTCTTTGTAACACAAAAACACTTTGAAGAACATTACCACTGCACACTCCCCAGAATGGGATACTAGTTCTAGTTCGTTTTCAGCAATTTTCACAGTATAACAACCAGAAGACAATTTTTTATTCAAGGTTTTGACGTGTTCATTGAATTTGAGACCGTAGTCGACGTATAGTCCTAGAAATTTAGAAAAGTGTTTTCAATAATCTGGTGGTTTAAAGAAATATCAGCAACTGGACATTTGTTTCCAATATGTTGAAGGATAAAAGGTTCGAGTCGCACCACTCTTTGACCTTTATTATTTCTGAATTATTAATATTATAAACATCAGCTTGCTTATCATTTAATCTTAATATGGTGGTATCATCGGCGAACAGGGTGACATTTCTTGTAATGTCAAGCGTCGTCAGATTATTAACATATAGTAAAGACAAAATTGGACCAAGACCGATCCTTGCGGAACACCACATTGTATATTACCTAAACTTGAGATTGATTTTGTCTTAACTACTTGTGTGCGGCCAGATAAATATGTCGTGAACCATGAATGTGCTTTATTTCGAAATCCGTAACACTGAAGCTTTCGCAGCACTATCTCATGATTGGCTCTGTCAAAATCCTTCGATAAATCACAAAATACAGCCGCGATAACTCCCCCATCATTGATCCCAGTATACAGTTCACATAAAAGTGAAAATATTGCATCATTTCTTTTCTTACTACACTGTAATCCAAATTGTTTGATGCTCAATATATCAAACGCCTTCAAAAATGCAAAGATTCTCTACTTGGCGAGTTTTTCGATGATTTTCGCTAATGTGGGAATGAAATTCATGAGAGAGCTCATTTCACCACTTTTATAAATCGGTATGCTAATTGATGTTTTGAGAGAAGGTGGAAATATGCCTTCTTTGAAGGATTCATTTATCAGATATACTAGTTGCTTCAGGGCGTTATCTGGAAGATTTTCAAATTTCTGAAAACTATGACTACATAAATGGGGTTTTCTGCAATAACATCGACTGCCTTCAATACTTATGTTGCTAATATTTTCAAGAATAGATCCACATACATGTGTAAACGATTTCCACTTACAAGCTAACAAGGACAGCAGTTTCTCTGAATCTATATTACACTAATCATCGTCAAAGTATTTTGGACCGCCGCTGATGCGGTTTGAAAAGTACTGATAACAAATATTGAACAAATATGTAGTAGTACGACAATCAATATTTCCGATATGGCGTGAAGTATTCAATAATAAACACAGATTGGTAGTTAACAAAAGTAGCAGATAAAGTTACTGATAACCCAATGTTTGTGATAGTCGCACCATGTTATAACATATTTCTCATAGATCCATTGAGTTCTGTGATCAGTTTTGGAAATTTCGAGAAAAAATATTACTGTTTCACTAGATACACATCAACAGAAACCTGAAGCTAGCGAAAGTGACTAAATCCTACTATAAGAGGATGTACTATCAGACTGTTGCATTTACTAACAGGTGGTTTCGAATCGGGTGAGCCAGTCAAAGCGAACGTGGCGAGAATTTTAACGAAAATAAATGAAAAATCCACTCACATGACTTCGTCGGGTCTGTCGGATGGCGCAGCGTTGGGCCCTGAAAAGTTTTCATTCAACACATCACGATTTTCCAGACTTTCCGCACTGACATGCTCTGGTTGGGGTTTTGTGGAAACTGGGTCCGAGAAAGACGGTCACGGGCGAATCCTGCCAACGCGTCGATCCCTCCGACGCCGATGACGTCACAGTCATGAGCATCGTTTGGGGATACAGACGGGGATCCAAGCAGTCTAGAGTGAACGGATAGATCATTGGCGAGAACATCCGAGTCCAGAAAAACTGAATAAATCAATTGGCAACTGTGAAAGGTTTTTCACGGGACTCGGCATGACGAAAAATTAGGCCAACGCAAATATTTTTTCAATGAGAAAATTGCAACAACAGCTTGGAAATGGTTATGAAAGAACGTGCAGGAATTAAATTGAAGTCGATCCAGGTACTGAGATGAAATGAGGTGGATTTTGATTATGAAAAATCAGAACAGAACAATATCACTGTCTACGAACAAAATCAATGTGCTACATTCTTGTATCTTTTGAATCGAATTAACTTAGGTCGACTACTTACAATAATGCAAAACAGAAGTATGCATATAATTCTGAAATGCAGTAAACTTACCCCTATACAGCCCATGGGTTAGGCTACCTATCGGGCGAGTCCCCAGGTGGCGGATAGGGGAACGGCCAGGGAACTAGAGACCCTGTCCGAGAAGCCAATGTTGCCTTACGGACGGGGTCGTCGGACTCCTGGTCAGTGGCAGAAATAAGTAGGGTGAGGGGAACTAAAACTCTCCGAAAGCCTTTGCAAAACATGCCACCGTCGACCAGTCTAAGGTGTGAGGAATCGTGTCGTCAGCTGAATGGCCGCAGCGTGATATGCGGTTACGAACGATCCCCTTGTGGAACTGGGCGAAACCTACCGGCCTACCTCTGGTAATGCGAGGCTCTGCTAGAGGTGACCAACTCTTCCCTTGCTACTCGTGGGAACACACATGAGTGAAACAAACACCAAAACCAATCCTGAGGCTGGACAGAAGTGCTCACTTCAATCTAAGGCGGTGGCTGGGGATGAAAAGAAATGTCCACTCTAATCTACCGCTTGGAATGAGGCTGGACGTGGCAGATCACCTCGTGATGTAATACAAAGGCCAAGGCATAAGCGCATTTGCGGCACCGAGGCCAAAATGAAAAATAGCGGAGGAGGCAGGAGTGGCAGTAACTATAAGTGCACCCTCCTCATCCTCCACTCCACCTCCAACAGTAAGGGCAGTTCCTGCGGCATGTGCCAAGAGCTGCGGCTGCCCCTGCAGGAAAACTCTCTCATTGTGCAACTGCTTAGAGGAAATCCCAAGAAGGTTAAAGAAGCCGCGCAACGACCGTATCATCGCTATACCTTCCAAAACCTTCGCGGAGGCCACTAAAGAGAGTGTGTATTCGGCGAGTCTTGGCCTACACCTGAATGTAAAGGAGATGTCTCCCAGTGACCTGTCCACCTTTCTGGAAAGGACAGGAGGACAATTCCTCGGGAAAATGTACAATGGGTCACATATGGCCTGTGCTGTGCTGTGGATCACTGCCTCTTCACTAACACAGAATTAATTTCGAATATTAATGATAATAAATACTGTTGTTGCAATAACAAAAAAACATTATTGCAAAAGGTTAAGTTCGTAGAAGCCACCTAATCTGAAGAAAAACAGAGACGAGATTGCATTCAGAGACTTGACGACAAGGTTTCATGGATCTTCCTATGCTAGTTGACACATCCCAGTGGATGATAAAAAAATATACAATCTGTTTAAAATATGTTTTTCGTTAATCAGCTATTGCCCCCATACGAACGACAACTCTCAGAAGTTGAGAAACTTGTGCGAACTAAGGACTAGCTAGGTCTTACCTTTTAACGTGTGATTCCTAACACGTTAAAAAGCACCCAATATGTACCCAAAATTTATTTAGCAAAACTACAGGCCGTTTTTTTATCATGTGGTAACACTATTATATTCCAAACCGTAACAGGTAAATGTCATCGGGAACAAAACGATGGTAGAAAAAAATTTAAGGGGACTCTCGCCCCTCACGAGTTATAGGGGGAAACCAAAAATGCTGTTTTTGTTTTTTTTCAATGGAATTTTTATTTCGGAGAATATCACAAACCAGTAAAATGAAATGTAATAATGTACTATGACGACGTAATAATAAATATTCGATAAAACGTTTCGTGTCAATATGGCCACCATCAAACATTTTTTTTAAAAATGGACATGTCTTTTTTATTACAGATATTAATGAAGCAATACATTCATAATCTAAGGGTACATCACCTTTTATATTTTTATAGCGTTTCACTTCAAACAACTACCATCATCAGTAACAACAATTTTAAATTACGGTCCTGTTATTACTTATTTTGTAAATTGTTTCGATTTCTCCAAAATGAAATTTCATACTTTTTTCGTTTTGGAAAATATTTTATTGCCGTAATCCTTCTTTCAAGGCTTATTTTTCCCTAATCAATTATAGTTCGTAATATTTTCATAATTCTCAATCATGGAAGTAACGAAAATATCAGTTTTTGGTCAAAATTCGATTCTTGTATAATTTGGTATGACCAAATAGTATCTCAACTCATTTACTATCTTAAACACGTAGGATTTTCTTGTTGTTAATATCTGTTCTAACTGTCAGACGTTTATGAACATATCAAAGATGTATTCAAATGATGAAAGGACTGCTATGCTATTTAGTTATGCAAGATCGAATAGAATTCCTCTTTCAGCAAGAAATATGTATGTTGAGCTATACCCGAATCGTAGTATTCCGAACTTCCAAATGTTCAAACGATTAGAAAGAAATTTGAGGGACTATGGTGCATTTGACAAAAAAACACAAGAAAATGTATGGTTACTGGAAGTGTGAAGAATCAAATAAATGTTATGGGTAAGCAAATATTACCATATAAAAATTGACACAGTGGAAACATCTTTTTTTTATTTATGATTGGCCATCACCCCAATGAAAGGGATTACGGAAGGAGAGTACGATTTTCGAAGTGGTTAGGACGTAGAAATAACGAAGTTGAAAATATTTGTTAAAAAATTATATGGACGGACGAATCAAAATTCACCAACAATGGTTGGTTTAACAGAAATATCCATCATAGGTGAAATAATACAAATGAACATTTACATAGGAAAACCAATTTCCAAGAAAGGTTCGGAATAAATGTTTGGTTGGGAATTGTAGAAACAAACATCCTCAGCCCTTTCTTTCACGATGAATAGTGAAAAGTATCTTCATTTTCTATTCAATGAATTCTATGGCTACTTAGATGAATTGCCACTGAATATTCGCCATGAAATACAATATTTTCAACAGGACGGCCCTTCCTCCCCATAATGCAGCAATAGCAAGGGAACATTTAGATGCAATATTCCCAAGAAAATGGATTCGGAGCAATGGATCAATTAACTGGGGCCAGATCGTACTCCTTTAGATTTTTTGTCTGGGGATACATAAAGGATAAAAAGTTTTATCAACATCAAGTACATATATCGACCATCTCAAACAAAAAATAAGAGATACATGTATTAGTATTACGTCTATTATGCTAGAAAATTGACATAGACATTGTCTGAACCGATAACTTATGTGCATTCAACAAAGAGGTCGTCAATTCGAGCATTTATTATAGATTGCCATATAGTTTTGATTTTCCATAATGATTTGATTTTTCTCAAAAGTTCATGATAAAATAAAGTGTTTTTCTTCTGTTTGATTGTTGTCACTGATGATGGTGATTATATCAAATGAAACGCTATAAAAATATCAAATGTGATGTATCCTTGGATTGTGTATTTATCGCTTTTTCAATATCTGTAATAAAAAAGGCATGTCCGTATTAAAAAAAATTGATGATGGCAACGTTGATACGAAACGTTTCATCGAATATTTCTTATTACATCGCCATAGTACACTTCGAATATAATACCATTTCCTCTTTCCATTTTTTGATATTCTCCGATATTCCAATTCAATTCAAAAAAAACGAAAAACAGCGTTTTTGGTTTTCCCCGTATAACTCGAGAAGGGCGAGAGTCCCCGTAAATTTTCTTCTACCATTGTATTGCTCCCAATGACAGTTACTTTTTTCCCATTTAATTGTCTGTATACGGAGAAAAAATATACGAGGTTGACTGTTATGAATCGTATTGTGAATTGCATGGTTTTGAATGGTATGAAAAAGATTATCTGAATTGAATTGAATTGTATTATACTTGAGCATATAAATCGCATCTTTGAAGCTAATTTATCTACAATCAAGCTCAGAAAGAAACCAAATTCTTCCAAAATATTCGGATGAATGATTTTGTGATATAGATTGCTAAGATGCAAAATAAGCCTGTCTTTCTTGTGGAACCACCAAACTTCTGGTGAATCTACGAAAGTAGGATTTTTTCAGGTTATGCCATTCAGTCGAATTCAGGAGTTTTTGTATGCATTGAATAATACAAGCTGTTCCCCGCTGTTTTACCTGCGTCACCGAGGGAACCTACCCAATGTGTTACTTCAGTTCATGATCTATCCATATACCAACTCACATTTGAATCCGTTGACCTGATTAGGCTTGAAAAACTAAAAAACGTAAATACATACATTACATTCATCCATCTTCACAAGCTTTACGCATTAATAATATTATTGTAGTAGGATTAGTAGGATTAACAATGTATTTCATTCTAATCCTTTCAGTTTTTTTAACACGCTTTCATTAGCTTTACCTGTATGTATGTATGTATGTATGTTTGTTTGTAACTCTCCTTTTCATTTCATATTTATTTCCGTTTGAATGCTCGGGATCTGTATTTGACAGAATGGTCGACATTATTGCTTGATATATTCACCAGCAGATGGCGCTGTATGTAATCTCCTTGATATAATTCGAACACACTTTACATGTATTTCTTTATTCGAAAAAAGTATTTTTTTATTAACACGCGCGCCTGCTGCCTTATTTGTAACCCTCCTTTGTGCTCCTGCTGCCTTCCTTGGGCTTGGTAGCTGATTTTCAGGCTCCCTTTCCGAAATCGGAAATTACAAAGGTCATTTTTCTAAACAATATACGGCTGATTGATCCCAAAGTTCAGATAAAATAAATATAGTTTGAAAAGACTAAAAAACACGCTTTTATAGCATACGAAACTAAAAGAATGAAAAATACATATAGTTAAAAGAACTAATAAACACGCTTCCAAAGAACATCGAACTGAAAAGTTTTTTTTAATATGCTTAAAACAATAACGAACGGAAAATATTAGTATTATTGTGAAAAAAGCGTGAGCGCTTTGTGCCATATTTTTTGTATATCAAGCGCCCGTCGCTTTTTTCACAATAATAATCGTATTTTTCATTCGTTATTGTTTTAAGCTTATTTTAAAAAAATATTTTTGACTTTTTAGTTCAATGTTCTTCAAAAACGGGGACCTATGGATTGACTGTCACCCTTATATTAATGTACAGCCGAAGCTACTGAACCTATAATCTTGAAATATACAGGCAAGTTCTTTGTATAGCGTAAATAAGCATCAAAAAAGGGAATCATGCATTTCCACCCCCAAAGGGGAAAATAGGGGTTTGAAGATTGTATTAAATTTCGTCAGTTTTGAAATTGTAAACCTGAAGTTTTGGGTCAATAACCACACTTCAAGATTTGATCTCCACAAACTTTATTTGGAAAATATATGATCACAATATGTTTCGCTAGCACAGTAACTTTCTCAAATGTATTCATACATATTCATTCATACACTTGAGAAAGCTACTGTGCTAGCTAAACATGTGATTACATATTTTTCAAATAAAGTTTGTGGAAATTAAATTATGAGGTGTAGTTTATGTAATTACTATGAATCTTCACCAAGTAACGGCCGAATCAATCAGAAAAAAATAACTATTTATTCAAAATGGCCTATCACGAAACTAAATGTGACAAACCAAATTCTACGCGGGCGAAGCTGAAGGTAACAACTAGTCGTACATATTGTTCTTAAGCTTTTGTCTTTCATCTGGGTGAATAAAACACAAAATAGGAACACCCATTTTCGTATTATATGATTACTTTCCACAGTTCGTCTTGGCTTTGTCACGCATAAACCCTCAGCCATTCAATCGGCAAACTATTTTCTGCTCATTGCAGGATATAAATGGCGAACATCAAAAGCCCAACGACGGCACATATCAAACAGAATTTCATTAACATATGGTAAAGGTTTGAAGCCCTTTCATCGTATCTGTGTTTCCGTAGAATCAACTGGATTGCGGCAGCGGACAGTGTATATCTCCGGTTCATTTTAATTGGATAGCCACTGAAATTTTACGAGTTTATTCAGTGAAATTGGCTAAAATGACAGGATATAGATTGGTTGGTGATAGAGAGCTTGGACTTGGTTTGGATGTTCCTGCAAATGTCTATTGTTTGACAAATTGGTAATTTTATTTATGGCAGATCTGAACCACCAACCACTAAACATTGTCATAAATAGAAACGGTTCGTTTCGAAAGGAGTATATTTTCAGCAGAGACAAATTTTTGGGAAAAATGTTTTGGCTTTTTCCTTCTTTTCAAAAAAAGTATGTGAATCTTCCAAAAAAAGGAGGTAAACAATCAATTTCAGAATGAAATCTTCATGAAGATTTGTAAATCATGCGAAGAAGAAGTACATTTGAGACAAAAACTGAAAGAAAAGCCTTCTTGAAACAGCGACTTTCATATGAACATTGACTTATACAAAAAACACCTTATTCTAATCATTTTTTACTCCTAACATTCTTTCGGAAGATTCCCACGTTTTTTTATAAAGAAGGAGAAATAGAAAACCAAAACCTCTCTTTCCCAGAACCGTTGATAAAACTTTTCGTAAAAATATCATACGAGGGTTGCCTTTCATGTTTCGGGATTTGTGTTGCAATCTGGCAACTGACAGCTTCTATCGTAAAGTTGGACATTTTTGAGCTTATACGTACTCAGAGTGTTTTGACATACGCATGCTTTTTGTGTTGTTTACTGTAACTTAAAAGATTCATCTCGGCCCAAAAATGGAATTAAATCGTGAACATTTTCGTGCGATTATTTTTTACAACTTTCGACGTGGATTAACTCAGCAACAGAGCATGGATAAACTTAATTCAATATTTAGCGATGAAGCTCCTTCAAGGACCAGTGTTTATCGATGGTATGGTAATTCAATCGTAGTTCACTCCAAGACGAATTTCGTGAAGGTCGTTCAAAATCAGTTGTTGTTCCGAAAACCATTGATGCTGTGCGCGAACTGATATTGCAAGATCATCATGTAACCTATCATGAGATTGAGACA
>WOGN01008384.1:0-11329 GCA_015342105.1 Leptinotarsa texana
AAAGTTCATGTTTGGTAAAAAAAATATCGAAATTAATTTATATCTTCTAAACGGTAATAGACAGGTATAGGGAAATAGTATATGAATTTGTTGACAAGGTGATAATGAATTATAATATGATATTATATACGGGGTGTTCCATTTGAAAAATCAAAGAAGTCGCTACTTTATAGTAGAAGCGACAACGCCGTTTCGTCTAAAATATTTTAGGCGAGTAGGTCATATTGACTTATGCATACTGTGTAATTTTCAGGTTGATCCGTTGAATAGTTTGCCAGTAACGGCTAATTAACGCTCATCACGAAGAGCCCTGTATATATTTCTGACATTATGTAACATTTTCTAAAGAATATACTTCATAAGTTATAATTCATTATCAAAATATCAATAACTATCGAATTTACAAAACAAATGCTCAATGTAAGAATACCCTTACTGAAAATAAAGCACATCAATTGAATAAAAATAAAACGTCACTCTCTGGGTTACTCCGAATAAAATCCCTCAAGGCCCTCAGCTATTTCTGTTACAACATATTCTACTTTGGCATATGGCACACATTAAATGCCCTGACGTTTTACGATCAGTCAGATTTTCACATATTTGATATACAGCCTCTTGGGTTAGATTTCAATTGATGACTCCTCCAATTTTGGTACGGTGACATTTCCAATGACTGTATTTTTTCTGAATTGGGTCTGCGATGGACTTCCGAATTTTGCACTATATTGATTATGTCCTAAAGTTCACTCAAAAAATAGCAGTTTACAAAGGATTTGATTAAACTAAGTTATAAGTTTCCTGCTAGATGGTTTATATTTCCGACAAACTTTTTCTATAGTTTAAAGAATAATGAAATATTTTAAAAGAGTATAATTAAGCGATTATTTTTTGTGTGAAATCGATTGGATTGAATATAATTCCAAATCACTATTCACTTGTACAAGCACAAGCATGGAACAGGTTTGCAAAAAAATATTGAAAGCTGCTATATTTTTTGGCGTAATTCTTATGTTCTTGGGTGTGCTGACTCCGAAAATGACTTTTTCATTTTGTCATAGAACGTCACGTTTTTTGACAATGTAGGTATCTATGTTAAACAAGTTATCATTTTAAAATAAAATATGAAAGACTTGGAAAATTATTTATATTTATAATTACGTAACAAGCTTATTTTTTCTATGTAAAATACTATCAGTAGTAAGCACTGAATACATTTTTATTTTCCAGTGAGACTCCTTCTGGTACATTTTCGTTTGTATGAAGTATCTGGAAGGTCTCTCTGTAGCGTCCGTCACTGAGATGCTCCATCTTTCCTGGTGTCTTTTTCCCATCTCCCATATTTTGGTGAAGTCGTTCACCTTGCTCTTCACTCACATCTTCTAAATTTTCTGAAAATTAGTCGAGGTGGAAATGAAGAAAATATTATTTTACGCTCATTAGGCAACATAACGCTTGAAATGCTTTTATCATTCTTTCAACTATTTTTAGTCTTTATGTCTTTATGGCCTCATTGAAGGCAATCCACCCTTCTCTTTGAGGGTCCGTAATGATTGTGATCAGCCATAAGCCGTCTAATATCTGGTCCAACGAAAACAGTATCCTTCAACTTCGCCTCTGAGATACTTGAAAATTTTGATATTGACTATTTGAACAATTACTATCTATTGGAAGTGACTTCAACATAAAAGCATCAGTTGATGACGAAGCAGTCAGTTCGAGGTGTACCGCACGATAAACGGCACAAAACAAAGATCAAGCAAAGTCGATACCTGTTATTTCAAACACATTGGCATCGCGAACTCAACCGATTGGTAATGGTGAGGAGTTAACAGTCAACTTTTTTGCATTGAATTTCCTACACGTGAAGCATTTAACAATTACAGATCGAACAGCACGACATCCACTTAGTACCCAATACTGCTCTCGAAGAATGCCAAACAATCCTTGAGTTCCTACATGACAAGACCGTACGTGCTCGAAAAATTATTTTATGAACTGTAGGATGTTTAGCAGGAAGTAAAATAGGAAAACGAAAACTCTCGGAGTCTATACGAGATGACACTCTGAATTTAAGACGAATCAACCCATTTTCATCACAGAAAGGAGACAGACTGATGATGGTTTTGTCCTTTTCTTTATCTGGAAATGTTTCTTCTTGAACAATTTTCAAAATGAATATTTCAGCGGGGTTTAATTCCTCGCATGTCAGTGGCCCACAATTCCGACTTGCTTTTTTAGTTTTCAGATTGAATATGAATCTGAAGACAGCAGCCATTAGCTTCACTGTTTGGAAAAATTCTGAGAAAACAGTTAAATGCCAAAAATCAGAGCAGTCATCATAAAAAAGTGTAGTGATCAACTTTTTCTTACGCTCACTGTACATTTCTTCATTGTAGTTGACAATACAACTAGGCCACTTATCTGGCATTTCATAGAACCATGTTGGCCCTTCCCACCATCTCGAGCGGAGTAAAATTTTTGAAGAACAACCACGTGATGGAAGGTCTGCTGAATTATGAATCCCAGGAATATGTCTCCATGCATGTGAAGTAGTTAAACTACGGATTTCAGCAAAATTCTCCTCCACACAAATGTGGCTTATTTTTATTTTCTTTGTATCCAGGAAATTACGATAGACGAATCACTCCAGAAATAGCTCGTTATTTGTTTGAACTCAAAATTATCTATAACATTCCTGAACAATCTTGCGCCAATTGTCGCTGCAATTAACTCTAGCTTCGGAATTGTCAAAATTTTCCCTTTCTTCTGTATAGGAGCCAATCTAAACTTTGCCGCTCGGAGATGGACAGATACTTGTTGATCCTCAACATCACGTAGAAATATAACTGCAGAATAGGCTGTGTTACTGGCATCACAGAATATATGAATAGAGCAAACCATCTTGTTATAGCTATTTTTAGTAGACTAGGTAGTTCATGAAACCAATTTCTGAATTTAACAGATGTGTCTTCATCTACAGGCTCGCCCCAGGTATGGTTGTCATTTTACAATTCTTGTAACAGCAATTTTGGAATTAATGTAGCAGGGCACACAAAGCCTATAGGATCAAAGACACGTTGAGCCATTGACAGAATTATTCTTTTGGTAATGTATTCTTCTTGTGAGATCATTTCTTTTAGGCAACTTGGATTAATATTCAGAGTATCTCGTACTGGATCCCACACCAATCCCAATACTACCAAAGGTACTACATCTTCATTGTTGTAGTTACTGTCCTTTCTAGTGAACTGCCACCCTCTTAAGTCAAATTTACCCTCTGCCATAATCATAGTGGCTTCTTGTAAAAATATATTGAGAGTCAATTCATCATTAACACTTGTAACGCAGTTGTCGACATAAAATCCTTTATTTGCCAGCTTCAATATTACTTCACGGGAATATCTCGTGTCGCCGCTTTCAGTCCTTCTTAACATTTCTTCAAGGTGATGTTCAATGGTTGCTCCTAAGAGAAAAGGGCTGCTATTAACGCCGAAAACAACTCTACAGTGGCGAAAGGTCAACTCATTTCCATCTTGATCAACCCATAAGAAGCGAAGAAAATCTCGATCACTCTCGTGAAGACTAATTTGCAAGAATGCCTTCCGGATGTCTGAAACTACTCCAAACTTGTACTCTCTAAATTTAAGCAAAATTGACGGAATCAATTCGATGTAATTTTGACCTTTTTCCAAACAATCATTCAAAGAAGGCTTGTCTTTTTCATGAGCAGACGCATCAAACACAGGCCGGATTTTTGTTGTCAGGCTATTTTCTTTTATGACTGGTCTGTGAGGCAGATAATGAATGCCGCTATTGTCATGTTCAGATGGAATTATCTCAATTATTCCTTCCTCTAGCCACCCTTTGAAGACTTGGTCATAAGATTGAACAAGGTTTTGATTCTGTAATTTTTGAAGAGTATTGTGTAGTCTCCTTTTGGCAAGGTGATAATTTTTTGACAGTGGTGGGTGACCATCAATCCAAGGTAACCGGACCTCATAACGACCTTCATTGTTAATTGTCACGGTGTTTAAAAAAATATCTTTGGCGATTGATACCAATTCCTACCGTGTTCTTCAGTACCCAATACATCAAGATCCCACAAAAACTTTACTAGAATCCTTTACTAGAAACAACAAGGTTGAGCTGATCAAAAAGTTGGCTATATTCAGATTGTTCTGCATTGGTATTTTTTCCAAAAAGATCCCAACCAAATAAAGTTTCATAAGCTACTAGACAATTGGATAATGACTGACGATTTCCTGTGAAAATTTGACCGACTGAATCAGCACCAATCAAGATCTCAATAGGTCCAGCAGATCCAATGTCTGACAACTCAATATTGAGATCTCTGAGCACTTCAATCCATGGTCCTGAACAGACGCGAAACCTCACTGCATATTATTGGTTGATCTAAAACCTCTAAATTATATGAATAATTTTGATTCTTTAATTTAACCACATAACATTCGTGAAGTCGTTCATTTTGACAGCCCTCAAATAAACAATGAATAATTTTATCCTTGTCCACTGATTGGCATTCCAATTTCTCAGCAATTGACTGTATGCAATTAATGTATGATCGTTGAGAACCACTATCGATCAGAGCCTCTGGTTTCTGATGTAATACCTAAAGTATCTAACGCTCGAATCTGTGTCTCGATCTTAGATTCAGATGTAGCATTACACAAAACCAACTCAAGCAATTCTCTGACGTAGACCTCAATTTGAAAATCTTCTCTGCCAAAACAAGATAACATGGCTTCGAAAATATGATAATTTTCCTCACTAGCTGGATAACTGTCTATTAGTTGCCTTGCTCTACTAAAGGGTACAGTTGCCTGAATCAAATAATCAATTTTATCAACTGCCTCGATATCTCTGGCTTCGTGGATCTTCTTGAATTGAGACCAGAATGGTAACCAGTTTCGAATATCACCATCAAACTTCTTAAATTCTATTAAAGGTAATTTAAAACGCCTACCTATCATGCTGACGGGAGAACATTCAGAATTTGCATCATCGATGTGTTCTTCTTCACGGGTTACCCTTCTGAATATTTCCTCATACTGGAGTTTCAGGGCTACAAACTTCCTTTTGTAAGAGTCACAATTTGTCATGTCCGCCAATAACTCATCCTTGGTAGCATCACTCTGCAGGAAGTCCTGGTACACTTCAACATCTGAAACTCGTGGGTCCTCCATCTTTGCTTGAATTAAGTCGTAGCATATATGTATCTGCTGATTATCGCGTGGAGTTGCTGACATTAACTTTTCAAGATCAGATGTTAGTAACGTAAATGATCTACGTAAAACGGAACGATGCTTTTTATTACCTTCCATACCTTCACTTCGGAAAGAACAGCAAGTACTTGAAAGGTAATCTGAACAGCTCAATGACAATTGTCCTGTCACGGTGGTAAATTTTCGTTTTGTGGACACCCGGCGATTTTGTAAAATGTTTTTAGAATATACCTAGGCTCTCCCTTATTTAAATAGTTGCGACCCTTCAAAGGTCAGAAAAGGGCAACTTTTCAGCCTTCTTTTTCACCAAATAAACTATTAAAAAACACAAGCATTCATTCACTAGGTCACCTTTACACCGTATTCCTCCTTCTTTAACACTTTTCACTTCAATAATGAACATTTTTCTTATAAAAAACTTTATTTGAAAACGAATGCTTCTCCTGGTGATATTATTCTATTTTTAGGTTATTTACTAGTGACATTTTAGAAAAAAGCGGTTGGTATTTGCCGTCGCCTACTATTTCAAATGTAATTTCAATATGTACTGCATCAGTCGTACCAACCATGCCATTAACCTTAAAAACGTAAAATACAGAGAAATGTAACCAAAAAGCAGCTCGGTACATTTTTTAACATTTTTATTGGAAAAATGTTGATTATTGAAGTGAAAAGTGTCAAAGAAGGAGGAATGAGGTGTAAAGATGACCTAGTGAATGAATGCTTGTGTTTTTAAATAGTTTATTTGGTGAAAAAGAAGGCTTAAAAGTTGCCCTTTTCTGAACTTTGAAGGGCAGTAACTTTTTAAATAAGGGAGAGCGCCGCCTTTTTCTTTCGGATTCGTAATCTACGCATGAAAATACGTAGGTACATTCAAAAAATTTTTCAAAATCGCCGGGTGTCCACAAAACGAAAATTTACCAACTTTTTTATTTTCTATTGACGTTAGTACATTGGCAAAAATTTACAACTCTTGTGACAGAAACAGTATTTTCAATATAAAAAAGTATTACAGGGCGGTTTTCTACAAAATTCAAAATAGATTTCTTAACATTTTCTTAACACAAAGTGTGCAACAACATACAAATTTACGCTGCTACGGCGGGCTTTTCTGTGTGTATATAGTCTTTATGACTTTAGCTTCCCCTGTTCTCCAATGCACGAGCCGTCACTGACCTATATACCAAATTTTAGCTTCCCAGGACCCACCAGTACAAAGAAACGGAGATGAATGAAAGTTAAGTGAGTGACTTTCGAATCTATAAATATAGATAAAAATATAAAATTCAGATATTCTTTCAAAATATAGAGTGAATCAATACATGAAGGCTGTTTTCGTTAATACTATATCTAGAAATGAAGCTTAAGAGAAAACTTTCCAGCCCTGTTTGGTACCTGCATTGTATATTGACAATGATTTTCTATTTGGCGGTGAATGGTGAAACAGAAGTTTGCAATAATGGAAGTCTCAAGTGATCATGAATAATTGTATTATGGGAATCTCTTGATCAGTTTTGATTTCGTTATGCCCACTAGTGACTTCCTGCTTTCAAATTGAAAATGGACAACTTTTGCGAGGCCACTGGTAAATGAAACGAAAAATAGCGATCGAGTGTAAAATACTAGTGGATGGTGTTGTGTTTCCAGTCATCAAGCTCTATCGATACGAATGTAAGTGTTCAGTTCTCCGAAGCTAACTTATTGAAGTAGTATACAGCGTGCATGGAATCCTCCACAACGTTGCCGCTAATAGGTTTAAATCCTAGTATTATTGCATTTCTAACTAGCGGACTTGGCCAACGTCGTTCAGTCTAACAGTCGATGAATCAATTTAGGGTTTTAAAATGATTCAAAATCATTAATTATAATAAAATAAACGGGTATTGGTAGTGAGAGTTCTCTCTTTAGTAAAGATAATAGATAATAAAGATAGTAAGATATACATCTGAGCTATCAGTTGCGTTTTATCATAACGCGATACTAATATCATTGATATTTCGCTCTTTTATAATTATTATTTTAATTTATCAAATATCATATTTTGATACTTATTATCCAAACCAATCCAAAAACACAAGCTGTTCTTGATTTTTTCAATATAATTATTATTATCATTTATATTGATGAAATATCATTTTCAACACTTATTATTCTATTCCAGACGAAGACAAATCCAAAAAGGCAAAAACATAAAAATTGGTCCAGCCATTCTTGATTCCTTTGATTATTATAATTTTTATTAATAAAATATCATATTTTATTACTTATTATCATCCTATGTTATCCTATTTCCTATTGATACAAATCCCAAAACACAAAAATCATCAAAATTTGTCTAGCTGTTTTTGAATTCTTTCATCATTATCGTTATCATTATTATTTTTTTATTAACGGAGTCAAATTCATAAAGACAGAAATCATAAATCGAATTTAGTTTTTTGGCTCTACCGCCTCCGTTTCAAATGACATAAAAAAAGAGGAACATCCAATACTGTTTTGAATTTGTTATAATTCGATATGTACCTATTTGTAATGCGACGTTTCGTTCATTATTTATCCTCATCAATTTTATTTTTTCAATGTTGACCTCTAGTTTATTCATCAATTTCTGCAGCCACTGTAATAATAAATTCTGATATATATTACAATACAGATCAGTAACGAAACGTCACATTGCATATTGGTTTATATCAGATTATTAACAAATATGAAACAGTATTGAAAGTTTCTCTGTTTTTATCATTGCCAGCAGAGCCAAAAAACGATATTCAACAATTTTACTTTTTGGCGAATATTTCAAAAACAACCAGTGAAACTCTCCATCTGAAAAGTTAATAATCTAGTTTTCCAAAAAAAAACTTTTGACTAATTTAATCGACCTTGCATTAGAGTAATCAGCTAAAAAATTGCCTGTATATACCTACTTATTACTGAGAGAGGATTTAGTTATATTCGTTGTATAAACGTGAGAAATCGCGTTTTTTTTTGGTACCTACTTATGTGTCAAGGCCAATGTTTTCGTCTATCCTTATCATATGTATTATGTATGCAGTGATATAATCACGTTAATGAAAGTTAAACGCTTGCCACAAGTTAAAACCTTAAAATTTACATCCTGACTTATATTCAAACACATTCAGACATCATTTGATTGCTCTTCTTCCAGTATTTGTAGTTGATTTTTCTTGAAATTTTGACTGGTAATGATATATTTGAAGGTGATACTGGTGGGGTGGAACACCTACCTTATACTCAAAGGTGCAAAACTGACAGGATATATTTTATGTGTATATTTTCTTTATCTTTTCCCCTCTTGTCTCCCCAATGATTCAGGTCTTTCTTTTTGTCATTTGGCAACAGCGTAACATTCAGAAGTGTATATTTACCATTTTTATGTTTTAGGTTATCTCCTCCAAAATAGTATTCCACAAGTTGTTAGTTAATTGTATAAGAAATTTATGTTCATCGGTAAAATTTGCAAAGAGGTGAGTCAAAATTATTCAACTGCATTTGAAAATTTTCGATAATATATTAAAAACATAAACTTCAAAGAACCCGTTGTAACCGTTTGTGTACATCAGTACACAAAGGCGCGGTTAGCCGGCAAAGTGATTTCACTGAATCTGCTTCTGATTTACGGGGGTGTTACGTGAAATACTTGGTTCAGGTATTCAAGGAGTAAGTTGAAGTGTTTGAAAGTTTTAAACAAGTGATTTTCCACATGTAAATGCTATTACCAAACGTTAACCAATTGACAATATTCTCAATTTCATACTTAAACTAATCAATTTAAATCTATCATTGAAAATCAGTTATGCCAATTCTACAACTGAAGAAAGACCGGATGGTAGTTTCAAATCAATCACGTATGAAATATTGTTCAAACTATAATTGGATACCAATTTTTTAATAATTCGCGAATATTGCCTGAATTGGGCCTTTTTATAAGTGATATTGAAATCTGCATTTGTTGAAAGTTCTAAACGTTTTCAGCAAAAAGTAAGAACTTTTGAATATTTAGCCCCTGTTTCTTGAATTGTACCAATGAGGGTAGCCACGAAAATCCTGAGGTCTGTTATTGTGGTTCTTCGATGTTTACATATGGAAACAATGAATTTATTGGAATTATGTGACAGAGTGAATGAATCTTTTGATGAAGGCAGGTTTAAGACCAGCGATACTAGGTGTTATTTGACAAGTAGGACTGAAGCCTGGTCAGGGCTGATTTTTCATGTGTCCCAATACAAATGGTTGTGAATTTTATAGGTTCTGAAATATATGAGAACTAAAAATGGAAAATGTGTTAAAATGTTAAAAATATCAAAATTAACAGGACGGAAATGTTGCGATGATTTTTTTTTACATACAACTCGTCACGTTTTTCATAATTCAATAAATAAATTTTATATTGAATTTTTTCTCCTGAGATAGATTCCGTTGTAGACTCGTAATCATTAGGGGTGAAATGCTTTTGTACCCAATGAGCCATCTGGCAAGGATATGTTCATAATTTAAAAATTTGTGATCGATGCTACTCACGGATCAAAGACATCCTGAGCAATTAGGAAGCATGTTATTCCTCGCAAAATGAACATTATATTCCTAAAACAAGTCAAAATGAAACATCCATCTCTCAGCTACTTTAAAATCTGTTCAAATGTTAAACTGTCATCTTAACCTCTGACGATCTTGCCCTTGTTATAGCAAAATTATAATGAAGTATTCTGTTTGTTTCTTTTGGATTTTTTGAAAATCTTAAATTTTTATTTCAACTCGTTTCACGTCAATGAAATTTTCCAACACGAATAATAATTTTGAGATGATTAAGTAATCCATGAACTACCCATTCAAGAAAAAAAACGTTCATGCCTTGTTTATTGGAATCGTTGAAATGAGCATAATTGAATATGTGAAAACCTAATACTTCGGATATTCTCAACCCTTTGAAAAGAACATTTTCCAATTTTTGAATGACATTTCCTTTCTATAACAATTATGGCAAAACAAAAAGGTTTCATAACTGTTTAGAACTTTTTTAGTTTTTATTTGCGTCTTATCTCCTGTTGACTAAATTTCACTTTTTATAGGACTCGTTGAGATGAACAAAATTTCGAATATTACTAATCTTTGGAAAGTGACAAGAGTGACAAGATTTTCCTACTTTGACCAAAAAAGGATAAAAATTTTAAATCGATATCTCATTTTTTCGAAAGATATGGTAAGTCAAATTTTTGCACTCAGCAGTCGGACAAACAGATGGATAGACAGACACACATACCACCAAAAACTTTGGTGAATTTTGATTTGTTTTTTATTCGATTCTTAATAATTTCTCAAAAGAAACCATTGGTCTATCTCTTCAAACAAAAAAATCAGGACAGCAGTATACTTTTTCTAAAGGTCGTAGTACAAAGGCATAACCAATGTCTCAAAATCAAATCCATTACCATTGAAGTTTCCAAATCAACAAATTGCCAAAGTATCCATGTTGCCTCTAGGACTATCCAATGTTGAAGTGGAGTCGAGTAAATACAGTGAAAGTAAACTATTAAGAAAGTATACAACCAATAATATAGGAACACTAAGGTCATATCTGCAAAAAGAAGTTGGTCCAGTGTATATGCAAGAAATGATGCTAAAGAAAAATTCAGTAACTTTGAAATATCATTTATGTTTTATTATAACTTTAGCTTTCCATTCACTAAAGCAAGATTTGAATCAAAGAGAGCATCAAAATGCATAAGCCCTGCGGTTACAGTCTCAAAATATATTTTAATGCTTGCATGTGATATACATAAAAACATCTATAAAACTTGTAAACGGCAATATCAAGAGTCACTACCACAGCATATTAAGTAAAACAGATAATTACAGCAAAACTGTGTGGCAAATTAACTCCGAAACAGGTCGAAAAAACAAAATCTTAAAAACTAACCAGATGAATTAAAAGCTAACCAGATGAATGACTTCTTCATCAATAACATAAACACAACTCTACTGCACTACCCCAAATCTGATATTATCAATACCTGTCTAAGTGAAGGCTACTTCCTTCAGCAATTAAAATTTGGTAGAATCTTGCC
>WOGN01008385.1:0-11329 GCA_015342105.1 Leptinotarsa texana
GTATTTTACGTTTTTAAGGTTAATGGCATGGTTGGTACGATTGATGCAGTTCATATTCCTAAAGTAATTCAAATGTTTTTTGCCTTCATTCTTTAGATCGTAAATTGGTTTTTGGAGGTGTATTACGAATATGAAATAGCAGGCGACGGCAAATACCAACCGCTTTTTCTGAAATGTCACTAGTAACTAATCTAAAAATAGAATAATGTCACCAGGAGAAGCATTCGTTTTCAAATTAAGTTCTTTATAAGAAAAATGTTGATTATTGAAGTGAAAAGTGTCAAAGAAGGAGAAATAAGGCGTAAATGTGAATAAATGTGAATAAATGCTTGTGTTTTGAAATAATTTATTTTGTGAAAATGAAGGCTGAAAAGTTGCCCTTTTCAGAACTTTGAAGGGCCGTAACTTTGTAAATTAGGGAGAGCGCCGCTTTTTTCTTTCGGATTCGTAATCTACGCATCAGAATACATAAATACACGCAAACATTTTTTCAAAATCGTCGGGTGTCCTCAAAACGAATATTTACCTTTTTCAATTGTCAAAGCTTCGGAAAACAATTTTTTTCGTTTTCTAAACTTGAAATTCACTTTAGAATTTTCGCCTCAAATTGTGACATATGTCAAAAACCTATTTGTTAACAACTGACAATTTAAGGCGAACATTTTAAAGTAAATTACATGTTTTGAATATGGAAAACGACTGTTTTCCAATACGTCGACAACTGAAGTATAATTATTGTTACGTTATTCTCCGTGGGCTGAAGAATAATTGACTACACTGCATAATCAAACATAATTTTATTTCACTTTAAATACAACAAACACTTCAACAAAACCTCAACTATTATTTTAACGTCTATCGCCTTACTAAATCACATCGCGTACCGCACTGTAACGTCCACTTGACTGTGTCGATATCCTCGTGGCTAGCATTTAAATATCGTAATCGAATGCCGTAGAAATTTCACCGAAGTTCCGTTGAAATCGGTAGCATTGTTCTTGCTGTTTCTAGAGTGGCGGGGAATCATCGTACATGCACGCGCTTTTAACTACACCAAGTTTGCTTTATGGTTACCAGTGGCGGCCCAGCGTTATTTTCTTTCGGGCATGTTTTACAACAATATTTGAGTTTTTCAAATTATTTTTTCGGAGTAGACAAAATGTATGAATAAGATAAGTTACTGACTAATAGGACTCCTCAGTGGTTTTTATTACGCAGTAACGTTTCTGAGTCAATTTTTCAGTTGGCTCTGTATTACACTCCAGCATATTCTCTATTGATTTAGCTTTGTTAATTTTTCAGATTTTGGAAGGTTAGATAACCAAAAAAACAAAAAAGCATCAAAATTATGTATTTGGCCATATTCGACATCTTGTCTCGTTCGAAAGTTGAAAGCCTTTTTACGTCCAAACTAAAATATTTTTTTGAATTCCAGTTGCAATAAATACATTTGCAAAATTTGAATACAAATTTACTAGCCATCATAATTAAAAGGAACACTCACCACTGGCTGAGGAACACTTAGAATGGTCTTACCTGCAACAAAAAAACAAATATAATACAAGAATATGTATGAATTGAACTATTTAATTGAAAAAAATCGACAAAGAGATAAAGAAATTTTGTTTTGTGACGATATCACATTTCCTCCAGAAAATTTGCATTTTTTGTATGGAATAAAAATAATTTTTGATGATTTTTTTATTCTATCTATTCGTTTGTAGTAATGAAGCGAATTCAGGAACCTTTCGTTCCGTGGTTGTACTTTCATTACTACAAGGAGACCGTAGATTTTTGAGTTTGAAGTAGGCAGATCTGGAAATAACATACCATCCCGACTTTTGTCATTTCAATCTAATGCTTTGTACTAGTAAAGTACAATTCGGTTGTACCGGTCCAGAGAGGCCGTAGATTTTGGAATTCGCACTACCTACCTGAAAAAAGTTCAGAATGAAGCCTAGGAAAACAACCGAAGGTAATGACCTTGAGAAAATTAGAACCTTTTCAAACCAGCTTTTTTGAAACTGAACGAGGTTATCAGAACCTTGAACCATATAAAATGAAATAGCTATTCTGAGTATAAGAATCCTTGGTGCGAAGATGTCCTCTTTTCATTTTCCAAACTCAAGATTCCGTGCAGCGGAAGAAATCTTAGCGGAACTAATAAAGAATCATTGGATCTGAGCACACGACTACCGAAGCGCAGAACGGCCACATATTTTTATTATTTGTTTCTTGGAAATTACGACTTTGATTCTCGAAATTTCGATTTTTATATCGAAATTTTCACTTCAAACTCAAAATTACGACTTAAAACTCGAAATTTCAACTTTAATCTCGAAATTTTGACTTTAAAGTCGAGTTTGAAGTCGTAATTTCGAAATTACGAGATAAAAGTCGAAATTTCGAGATTAAAGTCAAAATTTCGAGATAAAAGTCGAAATTTCGAGATTCAAAGTAGTAATTCCCAAGAAAAAAATAATAAAAATATGTAGCCCTTCTGCGCTTCCGTACAAGACATGGGTTCAATGGGTGAAATAAATAAAGATAAGTTGAAGCTATCACTTTTTTGTGTAATTGATGACTTTTTTATTTTCTGGAGATTCATGATCACTTACAAATGAATGAAACCACATCTGTCTATTTTGCACTAGTTATTTTTATTTTTACAACCGGTTTCGGGTTTTATCCCATTATCAAGTATAAAAACTAATATATTTGAAATCTAAAAAGATGGTCATAAAGGGAGCTTGTAGGTAAGCTAGATGGGGAGTTAATTAAATGAACAAGGGTGCCAACTATGAAAACTAAATGCTGGAGATTTATATACTACATAAATCGAGTTGCTCGTTTAGGGTTATATATTTCGGGTTCTTAATTGTTTTATTGATTTCCATGGCTTCCAACAAATCAATTTTCTTCCCTTCATTACATGTGTGTAGGGTATTGAGATTATCAGTGTTTCTATCTCCATTGGGGTTTGAAGGCCGTCGCAGTTTGTTTGGAACTGCATCCCAACGTTTCGCCACCACGAGTTGCTGGTTTCTTCAGAGGTTTATTCCTCTTGATGATTCACCGATTACTGACGATTTCTAGTTCGTCGGTTGTATTTATGTTGACTCAGGTAGACTCTTGTTGAAGCATTGCTATGGGCCGAAGTGATATTACCTGTTAATGACGTAACTGCGCTATGCTGTTTCAACTATAGCATACCCCCGCAGCGAATAATTTTTTGTCTTTCGCAGATCCCAGGCTTTGATGAATTTTCCTGGTAGGCTTTAACACTGTTCTCATTTTATGCTTCCCTAAGATTTCTCCGATTCTGTCTGTAACCCTAGATGTACGAGTAACTCGGTGAAACATATTTTTTACACGCTTTATATTAGCTTCACCTGTATGTATGTTTGTGTGTATGTATGTTTGTTTGTAACTCTCAAGCTCGCGATCTGTATTGAAAGAATTATCGGCATTATTGCTTGATCTATTCGCGGGCAGATGGGGCTGTACGTAACTATCAATTATGGCTTGATCTGTTTGCGGACAGATGGCACTGTACGTAACTATCAAATGTTAGGAATGCCTCACTGGCTAACAACGATATTCAAACACTTATAACACCACCAACTTTATAATATATATTAGTCTATTCAACAACAATGTCAGTTTCAGACTGCCTCACTTAAACGTATTCTCCACACAAAGGAATGTATCATCCTCTTATGTAAACTTATCAGGTGATATTCAGGGCTGTCCCATCCAGTACTCCCAACAAGATAATGTCCAGGGCTGTCCGGAGCTCTGATCCTAACGCACTCCCTAACACAATGCTTTTATTCAACTCATCCGAATTTTGTGATCCTAGTAATGTTGATATTTCATTCATTTTCAACTAGGCTATTAAATACCTCCGCTCTCCCAGGAATCGAACAGAAAAATAAATACAGAAAATTTTTATTTGCAATTCTTTTCATCATTGTATAAAATGCCATACATAATTAAATATAATGTCCCAGTACATCAAACAAGATTTCTAGGTATCCATTATCACGATTGATGAGAATTACTAACTTCACTACAGTATCCTCTCACTTCACTCCACTATAGTCGTGTATCATGTCAGTCATAGAAATGAATGGCATTCTCGAAAAAAAAATCATTATCCCCATCAGAGTCAACATTGAACTGTCGTTAACAATAATAATTAATATCGTAAATTGACACATTTGCTTTGTATGGGTATGTGTTGCTCGAGAATAGCAGCAAAAACTGGTTAACAAAACTCGGGTGTAATTTGTACGGCTTTTTCTGCAATTAAAATGTAACACTCCGTCTTAAATTAGTCTTTTATCGAGCCTCGATTGATAACAAGTGTTATACAGGACCGGTTCAGAAGAAGTTAAAATGTTTATTCATGTCTTAGTTTGTTATTTATTCGATATCGCTGATCAGTTTGGAGAGTCTTTTTTTCTTGAACAAAGTATCTTAGGTAGGAACTGGTACATAACTGAATCGCCAGTTATTTTAGAAAATAATAAATTGATAAGTGAAGTAATATAATGAAGTGCTCGCCAAAAATGTTTGCACCATACAAAAACATTTTCATTGAAAAAAATATATATTCTTTCTCAATCCTTATGCTACTGAAAAGGTACCTGGGTAAGTTTTGTTGTTTTCAATAATGTTATTTTATAGAATTTAAAGTCGCCTTGAATTCAGACTCCGTGACATCTCTAAGATAGTCTTGTAGTACACTTTGTACCTTTTTTTAGATTTTTTTTTGTCATTGTTGCACGTAAATAATACATCTGAAGATCTTACATCTTCTAATGACGTTGTAGGCACCCGGGTACTTTTATAGATTTTTCACACAATAAGATGAACTTCAAGTTATTTATTGGAAGAAAATACATATAGAGAAACATGTAATGTAAATCAAATCTAAAAAAGTACGTAAGATACATATAATGTAAATCGACACTAAGCTAATTGTCCTGTTGGGTGCAGGTTTCACATATTGCTTTGTTCACAGAGTGTTCATTAAAAACCGGTTTTCTGCATACGTGATACAGTTTTCTGGTTTTACGTTGTCTTTGATTGAATTGTCGACAGGCAGTGCAACTACCAACCACAGGAATACGCCCAGAATCATCACAAGATGGCTAATCCCTGACAACTAGTTGGATTATGTGCCGACCAAGAACTATTTCCATTGAGCTGCGTACAAAAGGTTTCGCAACCACTTTAGAAATGGTAACGCGACTTTCTATAGCAGGAATACATAACTGCTTTGCAAGATTTTTCAGGAATTTCCGTCGCTTATCAGTAGATATGAACCTTGTGTTTTGCTCCGTATATATATTGTATATGCGCACAAGGCAACAACATCAACCATATTGTTAAAGAAAGCTGATGGCCAACGATTTGTTTTGCCTTTGACTGTATACTCTTTCAACAGCTTGTCCATCACATCGACGCCTCCTTTCGTTTGGTTGTAGTATTTGATAACCATTGGTTTTGCAGTGGCCGTTTGCTCTACTTCCTCTGTCATATGCATTGATGATAAGAGGATTACTGATTTTTTTTGGCACATATGAACATACAGTTAATTCTTTTGTAAATGCAAAATTAGTTAAATAAATGGCTCTATCTTTAGACGCCTGCATATTAGGAGGCAAAAACGTTTTGTTTTTCCTTACGGTTCCCACTAACGTCAAATCCCACGACATCAAGTCATGAGGAGCCAGTTGCAAACTTGTGAAGAAATTGTATGTTGTGAAATTTCTACCAGAACCTTTATAGGAAGCAACTAAATCTAGAACTGTACGCTACCCAACGTTTACTTGGCGTTCGCCGTCTGGTGGCTTCCCACAGTAAACTTGACCTTGTAAAGGATAAGCATTGGAAGCATCGCAAGCCAAAAAAATGTTTATGCCATATTTTGCAGGTTTCGAAGGTATGTTCTGGGTAAACTTTGTGTGTCCTCTAAAAGGAAACAATTGTTGATCAACTGTTATGTATTCATGTTTCAAAATTTGTCTAACTAGACGCTGTCGAAAAGTAATTTACGGCATTGTGGAGTCCAGTGTGGGAATAGTGGGTAATGCCTTTCCCAGAAAATCGACTGTGGAGCAAAGTGTTCAGCTAGTATATTTGTTTTTTCTACGGCGTTTGTTGCAACTAAACTGATAAGGAGATGAAGACAAGGATCTTCGATCAAATCTTTGAAGTTCACAGGATCGTTTTTTCTTTTGAATAAAATTTTTATATAAATACTTTTTATATATAACGTTATGTAGCGTTCTTGTAAATGATATCTGTTTCAAATCAATTACAGATGTTTGGGGTACTAACTAAAAAAATGATTTTCCTGTATTTAATGTTCAAATCTTTGAAAGTAGTTGTTTTCGTTGGACTTTTTTCCAGATTGTATTCGAAAGAAACGTCTGCGAATGATCTATACATCTTTGTAGATAGTTTTTTTGAAGGTTAAGGTTTTTCCCAACAATTTGAAGTGTTACACAAATCTGAATGGAGTGGAATAATGAGTAATCTACTACATATATCTACTAATAATAAAAAAATTCATGATGATGTATAGAGAAGTTCCATACATTCGTTTTTTTCCTTTCTTCCACATGTTTTATATAAAAACAGAATAAAACCGCATGCCAATTTTTTATGAAATCATCTCATCTGAAACTAAATTAGCGAACTTTATCGACTTTTCCATTCATTACCTGTAGTCTTTTAGTTCTAATTAAATCACTAGAGAAAAAAACTCAAATCCGGCATGAACTAATTCTCTTTTACGGCAAAGCTTAAAATAGAAGTACCCCTTTGAAACTAATAAAAGTCTGTTCAAACTTTTATAAAAAGACTGGTCTTTTATAGTTTGCCGACATATTTATTTTAGTAATTCCAAACAAATGAAACGTAATGTCACATTTCCTCTACTTTTGACTGAAGTTTATTCTCCTTAAGGGTTTTCAAACTGTTCCGACTAATTAATGATTTCAAAGTTTGAAACACTTACAGAAAACACTTTTTTATTGATTTTCACGTTTTTGTATCAGTAGGTGCGTGCTATTCATTTGATATATTTCGATTACAGTGAAAACTACAAAGAAAATATACTGAAGGAACGCAAATCGAATGAAGATATTGATTTATTTACTAATTCTCGTTGTGAACAGGTAATCTTCAATTACATCCCAAAAATGTTATGAGTACTTATATGTTAAAGTGGGTAAAGTCTCAGTATATGTTTTGTAAGCTCAACTTTGGTCAAAAATGTGATAAATGTGATAAAAGTGGAATAATATATAGAATTCACTAAGTGCTTGAAAAATCGGTGTTTGAGACTTCGAACCGGCATACAGCTCAGCAGTAATAACTGAAAGTATTCAAATCTCGTTTCAAAGAAAAACTGGTAAATCATTCAAATAGTATATTTTTCATTCGAAACAGATTCAAAGTTTTTGCGCATCAAACATCCAATGAGTAGATAACGTAGTAACTAGAACAAGAAATTCTGGGAATATATCGTTTCAAGAAATCTCGTTATAAGTCGAATTGTACGCCAAGGTCATTTTAGTTTTTTACTTGGCGTAGTTCAATTATTTATTTCACGAAAAACTTGTTCAAAATTGTGTTTTACACTTTAATATATAAAAAAGAAAGTAATACAAATTATGAGATTGTAAAACAGCAACAAAAATTAATTGGCCCTCCGGGGCGACTTGATTGATTCCAGTGGCGCATTTGCTTTTTCAGCTGTAGGAAAACCCTAAAAACCTTCAGCACTACATCATATGAAGATCTTGATTCAAAGCCAGAACCATAGTGAACAATAACTGCAGTAAGATCATAATAGTGGTCTGCTAGATTGACGTATTCACCTACTTCGAAGACTTTGGTGCTTCTGTCAAAAGGTTGAGTCATGTTTGAAGATCATCAGTGTTATTGTTAGATTGAATGGTGCCCTACCTATACTTGTCGTCTCATAATAGTCAATTAGTTTAGCGCATATTTAATAATACTAATAATAATAATAATAAATGCTTTTATTGAAAGGTTACTCAGTACAAGAGATACTAATCTAACCTAAAAAATGGCAGAATTCAACGTCTGCACATGATAAATCAAGGCAGAAATTGCTGACAATACAGTTGATTATCACCCGGTAAAAGTTCTATTTTCAGATGATTTAACAATAAGCTTTGCACGGACTGGTTATTAGTCATATTAGGAAACGCTAGTTGAAGTTTCAGAAAGTCACGTAGGTTTTTGCTATCTCTTGGATTTTTTAAGGAAAAGAATATTCGTCTGATATCGTCAATTTTCACAATAATTTTTCTATTCTCTAGATAGGACCTCATCCAGTTATTTATTGGACCACGTAAGCCAAGTTTATCGATTTTTTCCGATACGAACGTTCGATCCACTGTATCGAACGCCCGCGTCAGATCGAATAATAATGAAACGACATATTCACCCTTATGAAGGCAATCATCGATGGTGTTGTACTAAGTTGGTGGCACCACTGCCACGACTTCTCACGGATAATATAGTCCTGTTTCAAAAATTCGCACAAAACCCGACCAAAGAGGATTCAATATTCACTGTTGATCCACTGTTTGGAACTTTTGGTGTAATAATGAATATTACTGGAGTTTTATACCAACACCAAACCGTTATTTTGTAAACCTCGACACGTGTTTCGATCACGATCCTACTCTTGGGATAAAACATTCACTTTGTAAAAGTTGTAACAAATAAAATTCCAGACAAATATATTAGCATTGAATGAAAAAGTTGAACTGCCTTTTCTGGCGAGTTATGAAGTGTTAACACAGCGACTAATTCAAGATTAATTCAAATTTTTTGCTACATGCAAACGTTCATCTGGAATAAAATATACACTAAAAGGACTATTTCAAGTGGCTTTCAAAAATTTACGTAGTATGTCTCAAAAATATATAGCATTTGATGCTAATTTTACGCATTTCTTCTGAAGTAAACCTGAAGAATGGAGTAATTAACCTCAGTGAATCTTTGAAACACTTGTAAGTACTCAATTTTCCTGATTTTTAGATTTCTAACCTTCCTCAATATGAAAAATAAAACATCTAGATCAACAAAGAATATACTCAAATTTAACAGAGGACAAACTGAAGAATTCATCCCGAAAATATTAATTTTATGAGCGCCTAATTATGATGTCTATGAAATAAAATAAAAATATATGCCGCAATTGCCGACTTTTAGAAAGAATTCTATTTTCGTTCTCGATACCCGAAATTTTTGATAAAATTGTTTCGACTGTGAATCTTTCGATAGACGTCATATCCTCACTCGAGGCGTTTTTAGCAAGAATTTGAGGTTTGGTTAAAGAAAAGAGACCGCTTTTCGAATTATCTGATTATTCCAAAATGAGCACTTTTCTCAATCACCAGATAAACAATGAGGAATCCAAGTCTTCAACAGTTTTTTTTCGATTAATTGACATTGTAGGGAAAAAGGTATATATGTGCTTTCACATTATTTGCTGAAAAAAATATCAATGTTTTCAATTCCTAGATTGTGACTAGTATGTTTTTCTAATTTTATCCATTTGTGTTTTATTTTCTATTCTTTTCACTGCAATCCAAATCAATCAAATTTAAATACATATGTATTCATTATTCCGGTGAATGTACGTCAAAAAGATAGATAATAATATCGAAATCATATTAACCAATCCATCATATTTTCAAAGTGAAAAAAATATTTTATGAATTTATTTCCATAATCTTTTTACCATGATTCAAAGGGAAAACAGAATTTCCATGTTATTTTATGTCGACCCAATAATTTTACATAGTGCTCCTATGCAGTTATTAATCAGATTTCATAATAGAGCAAATTGTAATTATATTCTATCAAGAGTATGATTATGGTGCAGAATGAACTAATTTGAAATATTCTCTTGAAATCATGCTTTTATTCGGATTGATATGAAGATATTTGAATAATCGATAATTGCTATCGAATTTTTGTTTGAATACGAATATTGGGACAATTAGAATGCATTTTCAGCGAATTATTTCATACACTTCCCGGGAGTTGTAACTACACCAACTAGCAATTGTTGCCTATTACCAATTAAAACGACACCAATTCGAGTTTCCCTAGTTTAAATATAATTTCCATACTACCGAGTTGCATGGAGCTATAAACTTTTATGGAAGGCACTTGCAACTTTAGCAATATGATTACTCATTCTGAATCAGTATGTAATACACCCTTCACCATTTTATGATGAAAAGCTAATGCATTGTGTTGCGTAATGTGCAACAAAATGATAACTTATATGATGGAATCGGTCGATACTTGATGAAAATCCATAACTAACGTATTCTAAAAACACTTTATTATGTGATTTTCACTAGATAGTTTTAGAAAAACGCAACACGTGTTTCGCCATACAATGGCTTCCTCGGGTGTGTCTTAATCATTAAGGCACGCCCGAAAAAACCATTTGTATGGCGAAACACGTGTTGCGTTTTTGTAAAACTAGTGGAAATCATACAATAGAGTGTTTTTAGAATACGTTACAGGATGATAACTCGGTGCATAATTGAAATTTAAATATCGCTATTAATGAATGAATGAATGTCTCAAAATTAACAACAGACAAAACAGAGTGGAAATATATGAAATTCGTTCAAAATATACTATAGAAAATAATAGATGATAGATGACAGATGACAGGAAATGGAGAATAGAAATTTAAAATAAAAAATAGAGTAAAAAATTAAAAATACAGATGACAGATAATACAAAAAAGGATAACAGTTCATAGATAACAGTTAAAATAGACGTAATGGAATTTCAAAATCTCATAAATATTGAAACTGGAAAAATAGAAAACAAAGAATGCAGCTGATAAAAACATTTTCGGAAGTGTTTCTGTACACTAATTTTTTCGGCACATTAACTGTTTGCTTATAGTTTTCACTGGCACTAATAATTTTGAATTAGTAGTCTGAGGTTATTTTTTTATTTGTCACTGAACCATTTTCGTAAAACTTATTTACCAACTCAAGCACATACCGGTGACTTACTTTACAATTTGGATGCCTTTCATTAAGAGGACATGCCGCCCTTCGTGCCCACTTTCCAACTTCTTCATAAATTATAATCATTTCAATTCTGTCTTGAAGAATGTAAACCATATTACACTTTTATACACTTATTACAGTAATCTCTAAACAGGCAGTATTGTCAAACAGGTACAACTGTATGGAAAATACTACCACATCGTTCAAACTTGCGAACCAATTTTTTC
>WOGN01008387.1:0-11327 GCA_015342105.1 Leptinotarsa texana
CCTTCAAACATATGATTCTTCTGTGAACCAAAATGCATGAACATTATTTAATTAGGATCAATTTTCAGATCATGTTCACTTGATAGCACATTGATCGAATCAAGTTCAGTGGTGAAGAGATTTTGTGCCTCAGCATACTAATCGATTTTGAAGTGCATGTATAATTGAATTTCATCAGCATACGCTTGTATTATACATTTCTTGATGGACGAGATATCAGTAGTATAAATGATGAACAAAAAAGGTCCTAAAATGGAACCACGTAGTACTCCTCATAAAATATCAAGAGGTAAGGAGTGATGACCATCAACATCAACTTTTTGAGATCGAACAAGTAAATAAGACCAGATGAGAAATAAGGCAGCACTATCAAAACCATACAAATCGGCTCATGATTGATGGTATCGAATGCTTTCGAAAAATCTAGTAGTACCAGAGTGCTAATCATTCCCTCATCAAATCCCTCAACAATGTCTTGTGTGACAGTAGCAAGAGCTGTAGCGGTGCTAAAAACCAGCCTAAAACCACATTGCGGTGGTGATAACATATTATTGGTATTGAAATATTCATTAATTTGTAAATAAATAACTCTTTCAAAAATTTTACTCATGGTTGGGAGTGTACTGATAATTCTGAGAGCAGAATGACTAGCTGGATCATTATTCTTGGGAATGGGTTTACCAACGGCAATTTTCCACAAGTCTGGAAAATATGAACGTCCAAAACAACAATTGATGATATGTGTAATCCATCCCCTGAAGCTTGAGCTTCAATACCTTTCAGGATTTCATGAATTGCTTCTTCAGTAGCGAATCGAAATGAGAAGTTATCCTGCCTGATTATATAATTATTGCTATAAAATTCAATATTTTCATCACAATTATAGTCACATATGATCAATGGGCAGTTGTATCGCCCACAGCATAACTTCAGTGAAGAATCCTGGACTGAGACCTGTCGAATATAACCCAACGCCCTTCGTGGTATCAGTCAGGGTAGTAGTTATACATTACTGGAGTTTTTCCCAACACTAAATCGTTATTTTTAACATCTCGACAAGTGTTTCGATCACCAAGTGATCATCTTCAAAGAGGAACATTAAAACTAAAACTGACGCGAAGCTTACCCTATTTATGCTATAAAGATATCCCATACAGGTAAATCATACAGAGGTACCACCCATACAGGAATACCAACCTAAATTAAGTTTACGATTTTTCCTTATCTATTATTTTACAATATATATTTGTTAAAGCTGTAAAAAACAATTTTCAGCTATATAAAATCAGTTTCACATATTGCCTATCTAAATTTATATTTTCAATGCGTCCTTATGTAGTAATCAGTAAACCCAACAACATTATTTTAACAATCTATATATTTGGTATAGGTCCGTCATCGTTATTCATAATATTATTATGTTCACTTATTTCTACACTCTCATAGGCATCTAGTTGCCTGTTGTTGTTAATTTGTCTAACTAATCCTAATTAACTGAAGTCTAGAGAATGGTTTTGTTGCAAAATATGATGGGCGACTGCTGATTTTTCAGGTCTTCCATATTTTAAGTGTGTTATGTGTTCCTTATATCTTACTTCAATAGATCTTTTTGTCTGTCCATAATATTTTGCATCGCAGTCCTCACATTCAATTTCGTAAATTCCACATCTGGGTGGAAGATGACTCACATGCGATAACGCAAACTCATTTCCAAGACAGATTCTCTTTTAATGTATAGGTAGGCATTATTGGGGATTTATCCCCTTACGTTTGAATGGACATGCTTACCTAAATTTTTTTGGAACACGAGCTTCCCCAACTCATGGGAGACGTTTCCATTGGCCTCCGAAATCACTCATGTTTATGCACGATGGAGCTTCTGCTTATTTTAGTGTGATAGCAAGAAATTTTTTAGACATAGCATATCCCCAACGATGGATAGGAAGAAGAGGCACTGATCATTGGACCCTGAGGTCACCGGACGAGATTTATCACATAATTAGTTTTTGTAATGTTCTCAGCAATTTCACTTAGCGCCCTAAGAGCTAAGTAATATGCATCTATATAGAAAATTGTAAATATCTCGAAAACGATAACCACCAGCGTTGTTGAGGAGGTGTACCTTTTTTACTTGGAAAAGGTGTGGGAATTAGGTTTTTCATGAAAAGTACCAGATGTTTACTGTCAAAAAAGTTACGGCAATTTGAAATAAATAATAACAGCGTACGCAGCGCCCCCTAGATGTTCCATGGAAATTAATACGGAATAATGATTTCCCACGTCAAAAAAACTTCGGATAGCGAATTTCCTGCAAATAACTAATTTTTTGGAAGAGTTATTTTCAAAAAGCGAACAAAAAAAAATTCAATTTCTCCGTATCTCCGAAACGAAGCATTTATTCTTAAAATTGTTTCAAGAATACGTCACTTGAATATTTTTACGTATTTATGTTACACCCTTCATAACGTGAAAAAAGATAACTGAAAAAAAAATTAATTTTGATTTCAAAAATAGCGTATTACCCAAGTTACACTTCAGAAGAGATTTTCAAATATGAGGCATTATTAAACATCTGTGTTTCATATTTCACGAAAAATATATATTTTGAGTAATTTCCTTTCCTTTACTGGAGTTTTTTCCCAACAACAAATCTTTATTTTAACATCTCGACATTTCGTGTTTGATCTTTCTTGGTGATCATCTTCAGATGATCTTGATGATCAGAACCAATCATTGGCATCGCTTTAGGCCAGTCAACGATCATTCAGTACCGCTCTTTATATTTTTCCAACGTTTCTGGAGTCGTCAACTCATTTCGTCGACCACTGCGGCTCGTACGACTTCGTTTGAACGCTGCTACCCAATATTCCACTGTTGGAACTCACCCAGTTTAGAATTCAGTTCAGCTTTCATTTTGATTGGGCTGATACTTACAAAAATAGAAGTATTGTTCCACATGACTCGTTGACTTTTTTGGGTATCCATATAAAACGTCTGATGGAGAACTTTGAGACAAAAATACTGATTTCGTCAACGAAAAATGACTCAAACAATTCCAACATTTTGATATGTTATACCTACTTTTCCGTCACCATTTAAATGACTTTCAGTGACAATTATACATTATATGTCCGAAGGATATTCAGATAAAAATAATAAATTGCCCAGCTCAGGTAAGGCACTCCGAATCAACCTGGCATAATCACGTTTTTCAGCACACTTTGCAGAACAATGAGAGAGTGATTTATTATAATGATGTTGGAGAATAGTGTGTGTGCCGCACACATATGTAGAAACGTGTTTGGGTAGATTTGATGAGGTTGCACAGCCGGGTCGCCATATGGCGCACAGAATATCCCACTGTAATGGACGCGACCGTAGAATTGAGTGTGTGCAGAACAATGCAGTGCATAAAGCGGCTTGTTGTCCTGCGAAGCAATGCGCCAATTATTCATTAATGAATGGGTCAGCATGAAAAGACTCGGGAATAGATGACGTAAAAGAAGTAAAGGCTTGTTGTGGGTGGTTAATGGAGGGTGGGTGGTTGTTACGTATGCTCGGGCGGCGCACGTTTCTTGTTCACAGGGTCAGCAATGATGAGTTTATATTAAAATTGTGAACAATATATCATGATGGGAGAGAACGGAATCCGGGCTGGCAGGCCGTGGCGAATGAAAACCTGAGATTCCGATCGTTTCGTCTACTACTGCAACAGACATCATCAGTAACCGGAGTGTCCATGCAAATGCTTCTTCCTGATTGGTCTGCACCTTTGCTAGGTCACTCTGTGACTAAATTTACTTCGGAACTACCAAACGTAGTATCGTAGCTGCCGTCTCATACACCCAAAGAAATCCGAAATTGCAAAATATGTTATAGTTGAACCAGGCAACACAATAAAATCTGTAAGCAACTCAAAACTTCCAACAGTACACTGCTCCTCGTATTCAAGAAGGCCGGAAATGTAATAGAATACAATTCTGATCGGCCACCCACTAGCAGCATTCTTGTGAACAACGAGAAACAATTTGAACAAACTGATAACAGTGTCAACCACTCATAGTGGCCCAGTAGAAGTGCGGACCAATCAAGAGTGAGTGTTTACATGAACATCCCTCCATCGCTCCCACCATCACCCCCACTACCCTCTGAAATCATAAATACAAGTGAACACGTAGCTCTTCAGTCAGTTGCCACTGAGATTTCAAGGTATAATCATCATCCTCGCAGTCAATGCACATACAACCGATGATCTTCACCGCAGTAGCGGGAAAACAAAGTTTAGGTTCAGAATGAATGAAATCTCGACTTTTAGGAATGACGAAAATTGAGATAAGTATATCGCAGTTCCATACCAGCAATACACAAAGAACTTTGAAGAAATTTTCAAGGAACTAGGTATTAATGTGTTGTTCAAAACAAGCCATACTCTACATAACGTTCAGGAAATCCATAGGAAAAGTAGAGAATTTACGAAATTGAATGCAAGGACTACGATGCTAAATATTATGTACAGAAAAAAAGGTCAATTGAAATAAGATGTAAGGAACACTTAGCACACCTGAAATGTGGAAGACCGCCCATCATGTTTTGCAACAAAACCATTCCATAGACTTCAGTTCATTAAGTCAACAACAACCGACATCTAGATGCCTATAACAGCTTAGAAATGAGTCAACATAATAATATTACGAATAACGATTGTACCTGATAGTTCACTATATAGCTTGTTGGAATGATATTTTCGGTTATCAGATATATCTGATATAATAAAATTAATTTGGAGACAATTAAGACGACTCGAGGACAAGATCGTAATCTCCCTTGTCCCCAAGGCCGTTACTAGCTCTATGCTTGCTGTGTTCCCCTCTGAATTCGCACTGGTTGTTCTGTTGTTCGGGGTCCATATTTATATTGTTGTGGCAGGTATCCGATCTGCTTGACCAGGTACCTGAATTATTCTCAGGTATCTTGGGTGACAACAATGTTCTTCATGTTTGTGGTAGTTGAGGCAGTTGAGACGTTTTTAAATTCTGATTGCTTCTCGGATTATCCTGGCCTGGAGATATTTCTCTGTAGCAATGGTCTTGATGTTTTCGAAGCTTATTGTGTGGCCTGTTGCCTGGTGGTGTTCGAAGATAGATGATGCTGGATCTGATATGCGAACAGCTAGTTTATGTTCATAGGCTCTGTTGAAAATTCTTCTATTAGTCAGCTCCTGAAACCAGAATTTCTTTCAACTCCTTATTCTTATTTGACGTTTATTTTTTGTGGATATTGCGTATGATCCTCTCGAAACAAGTGTGGATTTTCATTATCCCAGTATCTACAGCTATGCTTATTTACGAAGCCATTGAGAAAAAACGTTGATTCATCACCGAAGCAAATATTTTTATTAAATTCGGTCATTTCGAATTCTCGCAGGCATTATTTCGCAAAATTCAATTCACTTATCATAGTCATCCTCATTGAGTTGTTGAAGAATACTCATTTTGTGAGGAAAGAACTTGTTCAATTTCAAAAATTTATGTATAAAACGAACTGAAATATTTAGTAACTTAGCGACTTTCGAAATTGAAGTAGTAGGCTCAACGGCGAATTGGCCTAAAACCCCAACCTGTGCGGCTTCCTTAAGAACTCTAGGCTGCTTTACTGCTTTCATCCAGAGCAAGCTGTCTAGAACATATCGGTGACTCACATTTTAGCCTGTACGCCTTTCATTATAAACCAGGGCTGTCCTACGAGCACATCTATTTTCAACACCATAAATAAAAATAATTTCAGTTCTTTCTTGTAAAGTGTCCACCATTACGATTTGTATTTCTGTCAGTGCAACTGACACCACTTGACAAACAGTTTGAAATGAGGAATAACTAATTCTGATAAATGTTTTCACCATTTAATTGTAACTAACACCAAGAAGCAACTGTTTGCCTTTATCTCACTTTCAGCTGAAGCAAAAAACTCTGTCTAGAAAAGAGACATAAACATATCGTTATTGAATCGGTGGTAGCGGATCCATAAATTTTTGCATTTTGTTATCATTCATTTTCTTTTTGCCCTATTTTACGAGAACGCACCAACCAATTTCAGTTTTCTAAAGGGGTTTGAGTGAGGATTTTTAAGATCTTTAAACTGATGTGTCACAAGATAGGGGGTGCCATTTAAAATTATTAAGTGGAGTAGCTAGAGGTAGGAGGGTTAAACCTAACATACCACCGGTATTTTGAACGTTTTGAACGTCCCCCTCGATATCTAAATTGATGTGTTTTTTTGCCTACGGCAAATTCTTCCTGCTAAACAAAAAACTAGGGTTGGGGATTTTTGAAATGAAGGCACTGTATGTAGAAATATATGATAAATGGCAAAACTGAATGATTCATTCGTTTTCCAAATTCATAACTACGGTACCCTTACTACTGTAACTTTCATATTCATTTTCAATTTTGTTTCGATGTCTTTGCACCAGCCTGATGAAAAAGACAAAAACTAGTATCATTATGAAATATTCAAAAATTCCACAGTACACGTAGAAAATTCCTAAAAACCAGCTGTGTAATCCATCATGGACTCCCTCATTTTCTTGTGACTTATTATCAAATTATAAAAACACGTGTTGAAAATTGGCCACTTACATCCACAACGGTGACGACAACACCTTGAAAATTTACATAAAATTGCAATGTACTCTGAAAGATGTTTCGAAATTCGTATAAAAAACTGAAGGTAACTGAGGAATGTAAGAATACTCGAACGCATATTTGATGATGAATGCAACCCTCATTCACGATATAAAATCATTACACCGTAACACCTCTCTTTATCCTAGAAAATCGGGTTGATCTTCCCTAATAAAACCTGAATCTCTCCGAAGCATTTCAAGTTGGCAGGAAGGGGGAATGTCTGTGAGCAAGTATGGAACAGAGCCGGAATGGGGTTTGTTTAATGGAATTGGAGAGGCAATTGAATTGATGAGGACTATATATATATAGATTCAAAAAATTGAATCAGACTTAAGTTATATTTTTTCTTTCTTGAAACACAGTGTAGAAAAAACATGTCGAATGAATCATTCACGCAGATATTTGGAAAGTTTGTAATACAGCATTGAGTGAATCGGAATCGGGTGAAAGTAACCAGGTCAAAAACCCAAGATTTGGTTTTCCTCAAAAAGATATATGTCTCCGAACCGATTATAATAATGTCAGGTCAGACAATACCGCTTTCTGCTTGGATAAGTTTTTTGAGGGTTAAAATGGACACCAATAAGTTCCGTCACAATCATGTCGCTGGAATTGCAGAGGATGCTTCTCAAAAACTTTGAACACAGTTCCGAACCAGAAAACTGTGCCCTCTTCAGCAATACTAATTATTATTTCAAAGGTTAGTATTTGATTGTGATTGAAACACGTATCGAGGTGTCAAAAATAACGTTTTGGAATCAAAATCCGGTAAAGTTCAATACTACACCAAAGCTTTCAAACAGTGCAAATACAAAATGTCATCGTCTCTATTCAATGGATAATTTTGTTAGGGAGAGGTCAAAAATGCCATTGGAGCTGTTGAAACCTTTCACATCAGGTAATTTCTATGTCTGCAATACATATCTTCCAAAAACTTCCATGTTCATGGTACTGTATCACTTGCTCAATCAAATTAATAATATTCTGCTTCAGTTCATTGAAAAATATTGCGTAATCCATAGGATGATTTTCACTAACAACTGGATATATAGCCATCCTGTCTTTCAATACGCTCTTAATAAGTTTGACCTCATCGGCGCTGGTATTATTAAGCCTACAAGACTGTGCCTGATGACGACTCTCCCCGAGGAAAACTTTTGTCGCACCCGCTACAACGATATATTCTGATCCTCTTCATAGACTGAAAATTCGGAACTAAATTTATTGCTGGTGATTCCTCTCTTACATGAGATGAGTTTGGTGTGGGAACAGTAGCAACAAAGAGTTGAGGGATGTATTCAAGGTTGAGTCAAGGATTTGACCTTGAGTGACCTTGAGGATAATCACGATTTTACGAACAGTGTGAACTTGAACGATTTTCAACGTGGCTTATCAAGGTCATATGACACAGTTCAGTTGTTCGAAGTCAGTTATCTGGAGGTTACCTCATTGGGGAAAAGGTCGTTTTGAGGTCAAGTAGTGGAAGTAGGATTTTGTATCGGTATAAATAAACTACTGAACTGGTCCAGATGTCGTCATCTTCACTTAAGGAATAATTTTGTTGGGGAGAGAGCATATGCAATCACTGTTCATGTCATTTTTCTATTTGAACATTATGCAACATGAATACATTCCTGTGTTCATGTTGAAAAAATCATAAGAGGTTGGGGTAGTTTATTCTTCTCTTTTATAAGTGAACATTATTGTTACTAAACTGTTAAAAATTACCTAATTTTAGACCAATATCAAGACAATTATCGTAATTCATACTCTCTCCATCTGTAAAGATCGCCGACCTAATTGAAGCTTAAAGTATCGTAATTCTTACTAGACATGTTAGTTGTATGAGGCTGTTAAGGCATCGTTGCAGTAAAGAATAGCTGCTTTTCGACATGTTTTTTTTCTACACGAGTTTATAGAATTTGAAGGAAAGTCATTGGTGACGATCGTCTCAATTTTTGCCAATGTTGTCACTCATGAATCACTTGATACTTTGTGGTCACTATTCAAGGCAAATACTATCCATTCTTCGTCTTTGAAGGCGTTTATCCTCTGCACTTGGAATGAAGGTCCAAGTTGTCAGTTAGACTTGGAGCAAGCTTCAGTTATCATCTTTCCTCCACTATTTTGCAATTTGAACAATATGTGTCTATAGCACTCGAAGATAATCTGATAAAGAGGGACATTTCGAAGGAACGTACACGTTTCCTTCATAACTTCAACAATCGGAAAGTTTTCAGTTTTTCAATGTAGAATAATTGAAGGAATGATGTAGCTGAAACAGAACAAAACTGTGGAAGACTTATTGAAATGCTTCTACAAATGGGGATATTATGGCAGTTGAAGTTGCCGCTATAATTATAATTATTACCATTCATATATTTCTTGTAATTTGAATATCATTACAAAACATTCAATGGATGCAATATCATTAGTTTATGCATTGAATGAATCTTTCACTTGCTGTTGACGAGTTCTATATGTATTCGACATCTTTCGTGAAATTAATGAATCATTATTTCTTCTTGTTATTTATTCATTTATTTATTTGAAAATAGGAAATCCTAATATAAATACAAGTCCAAAAAGGTAAAAATGGTAAATAAAAATATTAAAATATCAAAAAATCTTTCTAACAATAAAATACGTTCAAATATTACATAAATACAAGAAGCTACTAAGCTTAAAATAGAAATGGAGTATTCAGAATAGTTATTTCCATATTACAATTACACTTGAGCATAAAAACAATTACTCGAGTGGATATGAATTATTCAACATATCAAAATGTGGCAACGACGTAACATAATGTATACAGAACACATAAAAGCTCGAACCAATAAAACAATTCGATGATGTGAAATATAAAAATGAAAAAAAAATTCAGAAAATTCATAGAGTACGTGATGTAATATATATTTTCTACTGAACCTTGAATGAATATAAAGTAACAGAATCTTTAACGTGGTTGGAAAATTGGTTGAAATCATGCAATTCTCTGAAAAACAACGATTTCATAGATTGCTTTGGTCTTGTCCTGGAAATGTGGAACCATGCTGGTGAACCGAGATATAATTCTGAAAATGAGAATATACCTTTTCATGAATAATGAATTCAAAAATTTTAGCAATGCAGTTCAGAACTGCTATCGGACGATAGTTGTTAATTTTGTTTTTTTCTCCATTTTTATAGATTGGGGTGATCATAGTTTCCTTAAACAACAGAAATAAATTGAACGATAAATGGAACAGTTTTTTCAGGTTTTGGAGTTTTCAATATATCCTCCTTTAAGCTCTATACGTCAGACAGAAATTCCAAAAATCCAAAAACTTTGCACTCGAAATCCTAAACCACTTTGTCCTTGATGAAATAATTCGCACCCTGACATAAGACCGCAGTGCCGACACCCGACTCACTTGACACTTTGATCCTGATCTGAAATGCCTTGAAATACCAAAGTTCCCATAGAGATTTTGAGATTTTCGAATATCGTATATGAATTTTTGGAATTCCAGGTGAAGTTTGAAGCGAGGTAATGTGAATCAATGGAGTGTGATAAATTAATCTTTATCGGTATCTTATATCTGTTTATTGTATTGGTGAGTTCCATTTGAATAACATGTTTTTTCGAATTGTCTTATTAGTTACAGTCTAGTCACTGTCATAATCACATTATTAAAGTTAACTTGTGAATTTCTATAGGATCATTTATGCAAAGTGTTAATATTTAGTCTCAGCTATATTCGATTAGAAAGAAGCTTTCATTTACTGTAAAACTCTAATTTGGTGGACTAGCTTTCAATTTTTCCATAATTCCATCAAATCACACGTTAGAAGGTAAGACCTCGTTAGTCCTTAGCCCGCATAAGTTTCGACTTGTAGTCGTTCGTAGAGGGGTAACATCTGGTGAACAAAAAAAATATTTCACAAAAAAATATATTTTGGCTCACCTAGTAGCAATATTTGTCAGTGGCCCTGACATTTCGGAATACAAAGCGTTATGCAAACTTCCTCCAACCCGCAAGGTCGGAAACATACTGCTTCAAATTCACAAATTCTTGAATATTTCACTCTGATTACAGGCTGAACATCAAGGAACAAGGAGATCCGTGTAACTTCTCGCGCCACTGTGTCCTTTAATTATGCAAGTCCACATGCTCAGGTCCTGATTACTTATTTATGGAGTACGTCGCAAACTTCTCACCCTAAATCCTTTTCTCCTCCATTATGAAACCAGACGAGTCTGGAATATTTATTTTCGCCAAATCAGATTGGATATTTCCCCCAATAGAATTGGAATTTAATCTTTTCTGTGGTTATTCTATAATTAATCTCAGCCGCATCCGCTTTGGCTGTCACTTTCCTCTATCACAATCGTATTTTATGTTTCAGAGGGACTTGATTTAGGAGGATTAAATATTTGGATAATGAGTATATTCGTTTTATATTCATTAGACGTATTCCGGAATCAGGAAGTGTTATCATAAATTCAGATTAGGAATATTATCGGTAGACAGGTTGATGGAGTGGAGCCGGTAGAACTAATGGACGGGTTATTTCGTTATGTGATGACTTTATAGAAAATGAATTGAATTCACACAATTTATGAGATTTGAGCGAATTGAAAATTGAAGGGAGTTCTAG
>WOGN01008388.1:0-11325 GCA_015342105.1 Leptinotarsa texana
CTATCGTCAAACTTAAACCAGTCCGTTTCGTCTTTGATCAAGGCGTAATAATGACCAAATTCAACGCCAGAACCACAGTGTACAATGACTGCATGAAAAGTATAATAGTGGTTTGCTAGGTTGAAATGTTCATCTATTTCGAACCTTCCAAAGAGTTTCTTGCTTCCGTTAGAGGATTCGGAAATTTTATTCAGAGTTGAAAGAGTAGTCAACTTCCATTTATCAAAATTTAGTTCAAGTTCAAGATATTTTAAATAATCAATGATTTTTTCTAAATCCTTCGAAACAATGTTGTTATCACTAGCTTCGGATGAGAAGCTTCTAGAAATACATGACATTTTCGGCGGAAAGATTTTCTCCAGTAAAAGTTAGACATAGATGACTTTTATATGTCCTATTTGCAAGAAGGTAAGCAAATGTTTTTGTTAATTTTGAAGGGAACTCCGATTTTTCCCAAGTACAAACATTGTATGTTACTTGGGAAAATAAATTATTCTTGTGAATAGTGGTTTGGGCTTGAAATTTTTCATTTCCGAACTTTTATTTCAAATATTTTACATGTGTTTTGTTTCAAGTTGTTTAATAAAAGGTTTCAAATTCTATGGACGAACTAGAACTTATTCATATTACAAGTTTGCTGCTAATCTAGCCGTAAGGTCTGTGATTAACTTTTTCTTAGTGTACCATAACTCGGGATCCATAAAAATTTTAAGATTTTCTCAGCTATGGTCTTGCAGTTGGACAATAATAATTATTACCAGGATGGATGGATAGTTTACGATTAACTTGAATTTATTAATAAGACTTGTGCTAGTTATGGAAAGTCGAGGTGCTTACCTTTTAACGTGCGATCCCAAGCATGGCTAAGGATATTTAATCGGAAATTCTCTAGAATCATCAATCTGAATTATACAAATTAATTATTTTCGTGAGTGATATAAATGTTGGCACGTAGTATTTGAAATAAAGAAAGCATATTGAAAGGCCAATCAAACATACAATAGCCAAGTTGAAGACAAATGTAGCAATGAAAGAAACTTAAAAATATGAAAGTGTTAAAGACAAATTTTGTTAAATTGAGGGAAAGGTGACAAAACTCAACGTCAATTTAACTTGAGGGACGATGCAGGTTTATATATAGATAATGAAATATAATGTGAAGCTATTTCTCTTCTTACGTTTCGTCAAAAAACGAACTGTCTCTAACAAAATATCAACCAGTTTATTCAAAAAGTGAAATGAAAAATGAGAAAAAAAAGATCAACTATATTCAAAATGATATTTGATATGTAGGAGAGCATTATGTCTGGAAATCACTATATATATATGACTCCTATTAATAAATCGATAAAAGAGAAAGTTGATTCCTTAATCACGATAAGGAATGCGTCTTTCAAAAACTCTCTGTTGTGGTTTTACATTTATTTCTGAATAACTGAACTTGAATACTCTACTTTTCCTGGCAATGTCCAATAGCATTCTGAAACTAATTGATCCAAAAGTAAAGGTGATAGAGGAAAAACATATATAAAAATGGTTTTTGACAATCCAATTTCCAATCATAAAACTTACCTGCACCTTTTCACACTCATGGTATTCTTGGATGAAATGAATAAATAATGTTCGACAATCAAATGAAAGTATTATATTTAAAAAATGTTGGCTACTCTACCGACTAGCCTAACCACATGTCTTACAATAACTTCATTTGCAAAACATAATGCCCAATTCGATATATTTAGGTTTTATATTTATTCGGTTTTTATTCATCTTGAATTTAGGTTTCAGAGGAAGGCCAACTAAAAAAAATTATTTTTTTCATCAAAGCATCGTAGGACATCAGAAATTTATTGAGAAGGAAACAAATACAACAAACAAATTATCAATACATCATCACGATTAAACAATTATGCTTGAAATATTGAAATATTCCTATAATTTTGTAAACGTGGTTTCCTAACAACCGACATTTCTTTCTTAAAACGCATGAAATTCACATCAAGAGTAAATTCATTATTTTTCATATTTCATATCAAATCATTTGAAAAATAAGAGCGGCATTGCCGGAGTGCAAAACAAATCATAGTTTTACAGATTTCTGAATTTTAGAATCATTTTATTTGTTAATACAACTTGTCTAAAACTCATTTGTGGAGTTAACTCTCTTCAAGTATTTCTCGAACTGATATGACATGTTTAATTTTTTTTTTTGTTATATAACTCGTGAAATTAGGCCTTCAGATAATCTCGAGTCAACGATTATAGACTAATCGTTGATCTCGAGTAGTGTGTCCAAAAGCTGCGATTGGCATACGCTCAAAGACTTTGAGTCCCAAAAAACAGGGTCCTACATTTGCAAAAACTGGCAACATCGGTGCATTTTTCGTTCAACAGCATCAAACGTAAGACAGTTATTATTATCCTATATGAATCGTTTCCTTCGTATACTGACTTAATTAAAGTTTTGAATCAAATTTTAAATGCCATTTTTATTTATTATTTATAATCTTCAAATTGATATGGTGTTACCTATTCAATTTACATGTATATTTTAAATAACCAGCATTTTCGGTGATACTGCTTATTAGTTAAAAAAATTCATGCTAAGTTTTTGGTTAAAATATACTATATTGGGATCCATTTTTCTTTTCTGCAACATAATGTAGTTCAAAAAATAAATATGATTTCGGACAAAAAGTAGCTCTATTTACCTTTTCAGAAAACAGAAAATTTGTTGTCGCTCATTTTATTGAGGAAATCAACAAAAGTAATATCAATGAGAACACAATCAGCGGATAAAGTGTTCAAAATGACATACATCTAGTTCCATACAATAATACAGTCTACTTTCGAAAGCGTTCCGTACATTAATCAAGAGGTCCGGAGCCAGAAATCGGCATTCCCCAACAATTCTCTGATGTCGCAGGTCTTCTAGATTTGTAGGCTTAGTAGAATATACTTTCGACTTCAGGTGTTTCCACAGAAAGAAGTACATCGGTGTGAGATCAGGTGATCTAGTTGGCCACTTCAACTAGATCACCTGGTCACCTTAAATAAAACGTTCAACATTTAATTTCTCAATAACAAATAAATCAATTTCGAAAAAAAATACAGAAGTAATAAAGGGATAAAAGACCTTTCAAATGATGTATCATTCTACCCCCATGCCATTGAAAAAATAGGAGGGGGTAGTTACTGACCGCAGGGGTGTGAAGTTTCGGGTATGATTTGATTACACTTCCGTTTCTGACTTACCGGGGGTCAAGTTTTCGTTGGAACGCCCAGTATAAATTCAATCCGTACAAATATACAAGAGACTGTGTTAAGCAGACTCACTGTATATTTGTATAGAGTCAGAAATATATTCACTCATTCCAAACAGGTGAAATAACGTTCAAACCTTTTTCAAAATTGTATCTTACAGTTATTTTTTGCCCTAAGTTCATAACATTTCTTTCGATAAAGAACGAAGCGGAGTTTTCACAATGATAATTTACAACTAATAATCTATACCTATGAGTGTGATGCTTACTTGAACAATTCTGGTATATCAAATAATTTTATTCAAAATTTTATTCGTCATCTATTCCCATGTTTTTCAATAATTTTTGTGTTCACAATCGTTACTAACATTTACATTTCCCTTATAATATATTCTAAATGATCTTCCCTCGACATACCCTACTTTTATCTATTAACAAACTTGGAGATATACTAACGATCAACTCTTAATTTTGATGATTATCAAAATTCTTCATGTACCTACTTAAAACATCTAGATATCTTTTCAACAAAAGTTTGTACAAGTTAAGCTTATTCGATTTTTTTATTTGATACTGTTTTCTCCAACCTGGCCTACTTCTGAAAAGGGGAGTGCTGGTCTAATCATACAATCAATTATTTTAGTATATACTTCCTTTCCAAATTGTAGGAAACGATGAACCGCCCGCCTTGGAATTGAGAATCGAGCTGCCAAATTTCGAAACGCTTTCGAAATAAGAGAGATATCTATTTTAGCTTGTTAGGATTTGACTCTATTAATGAGATAAGTTTCACCACGTTTACCTCTAAGAATGATGGAGGATAAAAAATTGTTGATAACGATTTTATAGAAATAACTGTAATAACAGTAATATTTGAAAATCCACCGACTTTATCTCCATTTATGAAATTTTTATTTCGAATACCTACAGACATCGCATTTTAATAACTCATAGCTCATTCATTTCACATTTCATTAGTTCGGACTTCCTTTGTCTAATATGATATTGATTGATTTGAAATCCCTGAAAAAATCTATGTAAAATTAAAAAAGATTAGATGAAATATAACAATTATATCAAGCAAAGAAACTTAAATCACAATGAAATAAAATACAAGCAATAACCAAAAAATAAAACAAATTGAACTAATAACACGAGATGAAAATTAAAAAAGTATTAACAGGAAATTAATATTAAAAAACAAATCCAATTTCTTTTTTTGTTTTTTATTTTTTTATTTTTAATTTTCATTTTTTACAATTTTTAATTTTCATCTCGTGTTAATAGGTGAATGTTTTTATTTTTGGTTGATGCTTGTATTTTACTTCATTGTAATTTTAATTTTTTGCTTAATATAATTGTTATATTTCAGCTAACTTTTTTTAGTTTTCCAAGTTTTTTTCAGGGATATCAAATTAATTTATATCATAGTAGACAATGGAAGTCCAAAATTGAGATGCACCATGAAACATTCATGAACTCATTCATTTTATTATTTATTTCCGCCCATTCGATATCTGTAACGTGTCCTACATAACTAACTTTTTCATTCATAACCAAATTTTAAGATATCTGATTATTCATTGTGCCAAATAATTGTGCCAAAATGATTGATTATAAATGTTCACTTGGCTATCTGCTCCTGTTTCCCAATTTCAAGGTAGAAACATGCTAAGTAATATCCAATATTAAAATGGGCAGGCTTCGTGAAAATATTACTTTGTTGGGATTATTAGCAGTAAAAAGGTACTCTTTTTATTGTGTTTGAATAATTATCTTGTTAATATAATTGTTCAATAAAATTCTGTTACTGTAATGAATTGTTTACTCAGCAATGCTATAAATTAAGATAATGTCAAGAGTACATGTTGTGAAGAGAATGCATGTTGCGTGAACATGAAACAGGATAAAAACAAAACAGGAATTTTCACTTTGGACAGTCTATGCAATTCCTTGCATTTCAGAGTTATTCAAATATTTTTCCAATAACTTTCAGTAGGTACAATTATTTTCAGTTCTGTTATAATCATTGCAAAGTCTTATGCAATAATCCATCAATTTCAACGAAGCGTTCTTCGCGCGAATTATTTGCTAATAATAACCACAAGGAATTCCGTCACATATTTACATCAAAACTTTCAATTTACAAAAATCACATGACGTAGAGAAAATGAATTTCACAAATAAACTGTTACACAGGTTCTAATAATACCAAACAATGATGAACACCTGTAACTTTTTTCGCTTAGCCTCGTCCAACAGTCGAAATAGAAACATTTTATTTTGTTTAGCATTCTATTTCGACTCCCTTATGTTGTTTTGAGTGTAATTATTTTTGATAGACAATTAATGTTACTAGACTAATTTATTGTTTTTCCACTCCGAAGCAGAAAGATATTTATAATTCGGTGGTAAGGAATGATAGGAAAGGTTTAATTCAATTTTATAACGTTTCATGATTTCAATTTATAAAACGAACTGTAATTTATATATATACATATAAATTTATAAGTCGAGAAATATAAAGGTACAAAAACATTACTCTGTTTCAATATTTTTTTCAGTAGGTATGTATTTTCCACAGTTACAGCAAATTGGTTTTATTACACAACCCGTGGAGAGTTCTTTCTATATTTGGATTTTTCGTAATGAAAGTAATTTGTTGTTTCAACTCCGTTTACTCTGATTAATTCAACATTTTTGTTATGTATCTACTCATGGTTTGTATATATTGTAAAATTATTCATAATTTAATATAAAATAAAACTGTTTGATTGGAATTTCAATGTTTATTTGGGAGCATCCAAAGAATATTGAAACGATATTATACATGTTTTTGTTTTGTTATAAAACCTCCCCGAATTACTTAATGACTTAATGGTTATTTTCCTTCCTCATATTGATTGTTAGATCTTCTCATAAATTTTCAGCGCAACCGCTCAAGTTTGATAATCTATCAATGTTTTTTACAGAACTGGAAGTTGGATCTATTAACGTTCAATTAATCCAAATATAAAAAGTTTAATATTTCATGAAGTTATTTTCAATCGGGTCTAGAAAAAATTAATTAGAGCTTTTATTTAGTAAATGTTTTCAAAGATTTGACATTTTTGTATGAGTTGTCCACTTCATATTTTTTGACTGTTTTCAATTTGTACGTTGACATTTAATTTTTTATATATACAGACTACTTTGTCAAAAATTATTATGGTATATATAATTACTATAAAAATGAACTTGAGATGAGTATATTCGAGGAAAAACATTGCCAAAAGTTTTTCAGAAAATATAAAACAGAGTGACATGTTTGTTTTTATTATTACACTGTAGTTGCGGCAGTCGTTTTGGAGACTACTAAGAATATTTTCCAAATGAACAAAATTCTATACGAAAACGATTTTTCCCTTTTCCTGACAGTATTCAGATTTTCTCGATTTTACTTAGTTTTTGACCTAAACCAACCACTTTTTCCATCAAATCACGCTTATTGATAAATCTGGTAAAATTGAAACAGGATCTGCTCCAAAAGGAGAAAGGAGTGAAAAGCAAGATTATTAAACAAAGTCTTGTACTTTCATCCATCAAGTATCACCACAGGTAGTATAGTCGAAGTAAACAATATTGTGCAGTCTTAAACTTGGCGACACTCTCAAAGGCCAAAAAAACCAATACATAGAAATGAACCGCCAGCGAACTAGTCCACGTAGACTGTAGACTTGGCGGTTCGTATTGGATAATTTTTACTAACCGAGTTTTATAATTGGCTGAAGAGTCCTAAAATTTAATTTGAATTCATGTTACGGTGTCGAATATAAATCGGGAATGCGGGAATGTTTATCGCCGTCGTGTTCAGTTCCGGAACTGATCGCGATTTGAGTGTTGAAATTCGATATTGGTGCAGTTATAATTACTTAAAACTTGAAAACTGTTTAAAATGTGGCGTCCTTAGACAAGTACTAATAGTAATAACGAGTGTGATAACAACGCAGATTTTTCCCAGTGTAGTGATTCCAATAGCGATGGTGAACTATGCGGAGAAGTGATACCAATAAATAAGATTCGGATGCATTTGAGTACCTATTGAAACACAGAAAATATGTTTCAATGTATATGCTGGCCACTCACGTACAGTTTTAATTGTCAGTTTGAACTGTTCAGTTATAACCGACAGACTTAACTGTGAACTGAGATGTACACACACGTGCAGTTCAATACTTCAGTTTTTAACATGGATTCGAACGAACAGGACGGTTTGGCCGCTCTCTGTGTATTTTTTGTAATTTTCAAAAAAAAAAAATTAACAGCGCAAACAGTGATGCAAGAAGTGGTTATTACAACGAAATTTATCTTCCCTCATTAGTTTATTAAAAGAATTAAGTGAAGAACCATTAGATTTCCTCAATTATTTGCGCATGACTCAATCAGTGTAGCAAAAACTGCTTTCGTTGGTTTCCCCTTTGATTATAAAGCAAGATACAGGCATGAGAAGAGCAATTTCTCCACACGAAAGATCAACTGCTACATTGAGATTTCTAGCAATAGGGCAGTCCTATGAGTGCCTTAATATTTTCTACAAGAATATCTCCCCAAGCGCTTGGAAAAATTATCTCAGAAACATGTAACGCCTTGTACAAAGTTTTGCGGAAGTATATATTGAGGTATGTACATATTTTATAATTTTAAATAAATAAAAGGAAGTAGAACATTATTTTGTTAGCAAACTGCTTTTATTGTTCAATGCAAATCAAAGTTGATTGTTTTGTTGCCAATTTTTTTTATATATCTTTATATTGAGAAAAATAAAAGTTTTCTGTGGTGTCGTGAGAAAAGAAGGCTTGTCCATTTCCGCTGTTATAAATTTCACTGAATGAATCAGGAATCTCTGTAGATGATGTTGTACTTTGGGTAATATTAATAGGGCTCTGACTTGTTGATGAACTTTGAAAACCTATTTTAGCTTCATATAGTATGTCGTTTATTTTTCGTTCTGCAATGAGGGCCACGCGTTTTTCTAGGCCTTTCAACCTCTCACAAGCACTTTTTCCCATCAGATCAACATGGCCTGGTTGATCCCTAGTGTTTTGAAGTGGTCACGCAATGAAGTCAGCACTTCTGCTGATAAGTCATCATTTGTCTTTCTTTTTCTGTTACAACCAGGCCTTGATATTGATCTTTGTTTTGCTGGAGTAACCTCATATATTGATGTAGAGTATATGATTCTTCATCCCCGTTCATATCTTCTCCAATTGGAAGTAAATTGTTAACCGATTCCTTAAAAAATAAAAAAATATTGTTAAAAATCTTTAAAATAATAAATATAAAAAAAATATTTTTAATATCAATTGTTCGATCATTGTTTCAGTTTTCCAGCTCAGAAGATAAATGGAAGAAGATTGCGACTATGGTGAAAGATGGCTTTTCCCATACTGCATCGGTGCTATGGATGGGAAACACATCGATATGATTTCTCCTGAAAACTCTGGATCTTATTATTACAATTACAAAGGAAAACACAGTATGGTGCTTCTAGCAATAGTTGACGCACAATATCGATTCTTACTGGTGGATTTTGGAACAAATGGACGGATTTCCGATGGCGGTGTTCTTCAGAACACATCTTTCTTTGAGAAGTTGGTGAACGATAATTTACATATTCCTCAGCCTAACGATGTTACTGATAATTTCAAGAATGTTCCGTATGTTTTCGTTGCGGACGACGCGTTTCCTCTCACAACGTATATTTTGAAGCCATTCAGACAAGGACTACTAGATTCAGCCGAAAAAGAGGTTTATAACTACCAATTATCTCGTTGTCGAAAACGTTTTTGGTATACTTGCAGCACGGTTTCGTATCTTTCAATCCCCAATTAATTTACAACCATCGAATGTGGAGAAGGTAGTAATGGCTACATGTTCTTTGCATAACTTTTTGATTGAACATCAATCTAGTATCTACTTTCGCGCAGTGTAGGTATCAAGAAAATGGTCATGATGGGTCTGCTATTTTTATGGGTTACGATAGTTATCAATCAAACGTGATTCCACTTAATCGTCGTCAAGGAAATACTTGTAATGACGCAAAAGAAATCAGAAATAACTTCATGAACTACTTCATGAATGATTGCAAAGTCCCATGGCAAACAATCACATTTTAAAAAACAAATACATACTAAATATAAATATATACTAAAGATAAATACATACATACTTTACATCGTGTTTTTCTTACCTCATCATTTTCACTGTCCAGATTTGAATTTGATGTTCTTGGGGTGTCTTGATTATGTAGGAAATCAAACAGGTCGTAGTACCAAAGTGCCGGCTTGTAAATGCTGTCTGCAGACGCTCCAGACTTCTTTGATGCCTCAATTTTCTTTTTTTCTCTGCGCCAGATTATTGTAGGCAGCATCTTTTTTGGCGCGATTATGGTAGTCTCTAGATTTAACTTATCATAGGCAAGGTACAGATCTATATATTGCAATAAAATCAACTATACTTGGTTCATTTTACGCGAAATTATATGCACGCCCGCTCGACACAAATTGAACTGAGAACGGTACAGTTAAACCCCCACACACTTTCACTTCAGTTGAAACTGTCAGTTAAAAATATAAAAATTTTTAAATTTCTCAGTTACACTGAACAGTTGAGTTGAACTGTCAGTTATTACCCACATACGTACAGTTTTAACTGACAGTTGCAACTGAACAGTTAAAACTGACAGTTAAAACTTACGTGAGTAGCCGGCATAAGAATCTACATTTCAAGTTTGCTTTCGAGGGAAACAAACTATTACAAGCAGCTTCAGATTTGACCGAAATCCCTTTCACAACTGTACGTAAAATAGTCAAAAACAAACCTTATAAAGGCAAGACGCGATCTGATACAGAATTACCAAAACCTTTAGATGTTCATCTAATAAAATCATTGGAAAAAACAATATAAAAGCAATAAGATTCCTACAACTGAAACCATAAGGAAGAAATTGAATACTTCTGACCATAACGTGAGCTGCTGTGACAAAACTCTTCAGAATTGACTAAAGAAACTAGGATTTAGATTTAAAATAATAAACAAATATCACACAGTTATGTAAAGCAGAAGAATAGTGGAATTCCGTAACAAATACAACGGCAAATTTTCTATTTGGACGAAACTTGATAAGACACTCACGATACAGTTACGAAAGGGTGGATTGATGGTTCGAGACTGTGTACGCCTAATATATCTGCAAACAAAGAATCGCGACTAATTATTCAGCATTGCCGAGGAAGTAAAGGATGGGTTCCGAATTCTTTGAAATTATGTGGAAAAAAACTTGAGGACTGCAATAATAACATAAGAACATAGAAGCTAATATTTTCGAGGAATGGTTTGATAACATATTGATCCCGAATAGTGTAATAGTTCTTGACAACGCTCTAACTTAGGAAGAGGAATGAAATATTCTAAAAGAATTTCGATTTTCAATTATAGAATATCATTGACTTTAGGTCAATGATGGCCACTATCTTGCACTGACGAGTGGCTAATGAGCCCGAAGGCGGTCTGCGAGTGTGCCCGTTCCAAAATTTAAGGTCGACTCTTTCAGTTATATTGCCAATTTCATATGCAGGAAATTTTCTGTGAAGATTCCTGTACTGACGCCTGTTGGATCTAATCCAACGCCCTTCGTGGTATTAGCCAGTGGAGTAGTTGTTTTCTAATAGACGTCAGTATATTCAACCTACTATGTAGGTATATTCGAGACTGGCTTGAATGTCGAAAGTTCATTTCTTTAGATTTATTCAAAGTGTAAATGTGTTTTTAAAAATTGAGAGAAGGAGGACCAGACCAATAACAAAAAGAGAAGAACAGAGGTGTTGTGAAAGAATTTCCTTCAATGAATACCTGTTCTTCTGATCTAAAAATAAGTTCATTAGATCGGTAATACATTCTTCAGTCAAAACTCTTGGATTCAATGGATTAAAAAATCTTGGAAACACCTGTTTCATGAACAGTATAATCCAATGTTTATCAAACACGGGATGGTTGCTGGAATACCTAAAAAAGGATACATACA
>WOGN01008389.1:0-11324 GCA_015342105.1 Leptinotarsa texana
AGCTCGCACAAGTTTCTCAACTTCTGAGAGTTGTCGTTCGTATGGGGGCGGCAGCTGATTAACGGAAAAACAGATTTTAAACAGATTTTTTTAAACTTGTCTAAATACCACTGGTAACTTTTATTTATACGACCGGTTTCGTGTTTAACCCCATTATCAAGTATAAAACAGTTTTATACTTGATATTGGGGTCAAACTTGAAACCGGTCGTATAAATAAAATCTACCAGCGGTATTTAGACAAAAGTGTTTTTATTCATTTCATTTAAATGTTCATTGATATACAATAAAAAGAAGGTTGGAGACAATATGGATCACTGGGGAACACCAGCAATAATGGTGAAAGTATTCGAGAGATATCCATCGACGGCCACTTGCAGGCAACGATTTTTCAGGAAGCTGCAGAGTTATATACAAAAGTGATCCGAAAAGCCATAGCATCGAAGTTTGGGCAGCAAACCATCATGCCACACACGGGCAAAGGCCAATGGTCTTAGAAATTTCAAGCGCAACAGCTCTTCACTCTTCATGTTTATTGATTGCGTTATTCCAAATATAGGTGACATACGGTAGAAGGTCGCTTGTTGATCTTTTTTTCCGAAAGCCACATTGATGATCGCTCAAGATGCTGAAGCCTTCCAAATATTTGAGGATATGGTGATTTTCAGCTTCCTCCACGATGTTTGATATCACTGATAGCAAAGCGACTGGTCTATAGTTATTTATAAGAGTTTTCTTGCCCTTTTTGGGAATAGGGTGAACGCGAGCAATCTTCCAACGAGAAGGAAAGACATGTTGAAAAGTCTGCAAAATACTGGTGCGACTTCATTTGCGCACTGTATAAGTACAATGACAGGAACTTCATGAGCTGTTTCAAAATTCGCCTGACTAGATGTTGTCGAAAAATAATTTCCGGGATTATGGATTCTAGTGTGAGTGGTATCTTTCCCAGAAAATCGACTGTGAAGTGGGAAACAAATTGTTCAGATAGTAGATTTGCTTTTTCTATGACTGTTGTTGCAATTGAACCATCCGCTGGAATTGTGGATTTTGTAAAGTTTATATCGTTCGTTTAAATAGTGGGGCATCCACTTTCCGAGCATTTTGATATTTGCAATACATTTTGAACCAGCAGGAACCGCAGTTCCAGACGCCCAGTTCCTCCATCGTCCCACACACTTTTTTTTTTGTTTTTGGTACCTTAGGACTTGTTCATTTATTCTAAGTCTCCAGAAAACACTGCAGCCTCTTGGTCTTATTGCGTTTATTCTCCCATCTTCTCATGACACCCATTCCATCAGTCTCGTTCCCTGTTGGATGTTCGTCATATTCTTCTGGACGTAATTTCGTAAGTCCATATATTGCCTGCCTCCTGTGATTCAGTGCCTCACATTCGCATAAGATGTCTAGAGCTGTTTCTATTTCTTCGTTGCATAATCTGCAGCTGAAGTCTCCGTTGTACAGCCCCATTCTATTCAGGTGTCCTCTAAGTGGACAATGACCGGTAAGTAACCCTGTAATTATTCTAAGCCGATCCCTACTATATTGAAGTAGTTCTTTGGTTTTCTTCTCGGACGGTTCCTAATGAAGATTCTACTGTGTTTGTTTGTTGCCAGGTAATTTTGTCCAGTAGTCTGTGTGCTTCTTATTGGTCCATGCCCCAAGCTGGTTCACAACCTATATATAAAGTTGATGATCCGCGTCTAGCGCATTCATCAGCTTCATCATTACCTGTGATTCCTGAATGCCTTGGCACCCAGTACAAAAGTAATTTGTTCCTGTTTGCAAGTTCATTAGGTTCTTCATGGCATTCCCAGACCAGGTGTGATGTTACCTTCGGGTTTGTCAGAGCCCATAGTACGCTCTTGCTGTCTGTAAAAATATTGACCCGCTCATTTCTTTGAGGTCTCAATTCAATAAGCCTTGCACACTGCAAGATAACATACACTTCCGCCTGAAAGACAAATGTGTATAGTCCTAGCGGATAGCTGTAGTTTAAATTTCTATCCGCTCGATATATCCCAGCTCCCGTTCCATGTTTGATCTTCGATCCATCTGTATACCAGGTGTTTTTTCTATACATGTTTACGGGATGACTACCAGTTATTCAAATATTGTAAAGTATAGGAAAAGGAAATTTCCTATGGAACTGGATCGTATTCAGAATAAAATTGAACCAAAAAAACAGCATTTCTGTTTTCAATCCGACTTACGTGTTTTGGTGATTAACAGCTTGATAGCTGTCAGTATTGATACTGAGATTTCGCCCAACTTTATTGGGCGCAACCGATCTTTAGAGTGAAAAACATGGAAAATTTCAAACCACTGAGGGTTTACCTAGAACTAGGGAAGCTGCAAGAAAATTTATCTCGAATGAGAAACAGATAGAAATAGTTGCGTTTGTAAAGAGAAACATCCTGCAGTCCACGAAAGCAATTGCTCATAAAAATGATGTCTCAATAATAAAAGTCAAGAAATACCTCAGAAAACTTTCCCATGAACTGAAAATATTATTAAACGAAGATGACCCTGACAGAAGAATGCAATTTTGTGGGTTAATGTCCAAAAATTTGACTGTAAATGGAAACCGCACAAAGAGTATTTGTTTTGGTGACAAATGCACTTTTTTCTTAAACGAAAATGTCAAGCGCCAAATTGAGTGATATAAGTAGGATATAAATTCATATATTTTCTGGGAAGATCACATTCAAACTCCTGAGAAAATAAATATCTGAGTATGAATATTGAGAAATCATTTTGTTGGTTCCACATATCTAGAAAGTCTGACTGGTGACCTCATTCACTCACGGATTCAAGAAAATGTGGCCAATAATCAACATAAGTTCAATAATCCAGTTGTTTCACAACAAGAATGTGCATCTCAACATTTTTTAGGCCTCTAGAGAATTGGCAGGATCAGACATCCAGGCATATGGATTGGTAGGCGCGGTCCGTTAGAATGGCCTGCTCGTTCACCGGATTTTACCCGTCTTGATTTTTTTCCAAGCTATATAGTAGTTTACGCTTCGCAGCCTGGGACAACACGGGAACTTAGAGACATAATTATCGAAGCTTGTGCTAGCATAATCTCAGAAACATCCAAAATGTTAGAAGTGAGTTCAGAAATGGATTGTTCAACTGTTAGGAGGTTGAAGGAGAACATTCTGAACATTTGCTCAGATGATTTTTTTCATGTTTTGAATGAATAATAACGAGGTTAAAATAAAATGTTATCGTTTACGTCTATTGCATTTGTCTATTGCAAAAGATGCTGTTTTAACCTTTCAAATGAAACGTTACAAAATCATCTTTTATTTCAATGAAAATTAATAAAAATAAAAGAGGCAAAAATTGGTTGCACTCTAATATCTTGGCGTTTTCAAAAGAGGTGTAGGGACTATTTACTATTCGCACCCTATAATATCCAGTGCAACTTTCTCACAAGTTGGTTTATTTGATGCTCTCATGATATATTACGGTTTAGGATAACCTCAACATATTCCATAAACGAGTACTTTCAGTTTTACCCAATGTATATTGAGTATTATGATTCCATATAGATGTGTAACAGAAATTGAATGACTTTAGTGTGACAAAGATTCTGTTATAATTTGTTTTTGGAGTTATATGAATTATTGTCATCGCATAATAGTATCATTGGCAAAATATACATTATCACAAAACTATATCAGCCAAATAAAAACTCTATTCTGTTCATATGTTCACATATATTTAAGAGCAATATTTTTATTATTTTTTTATGAATTTCACACTACTGCTCATCAATTATTTGATTTGATAGATGTGCATTCCACTAACAAGCTTAATCATTCAAGTTTTTCTCAACTGATCATCACCATGTAAAAAATCATCATTATGATTATAATTTGACATTTTTCTATCCTGTCTGTTTGATCATTTTGAACGTCACAAATAGAGAAAAAATGCCACTGCTTCATTCAAAGGAGACAGATACTAAGTTTCGCTTCCAGAAGATGAAAATCTTAAAATTTTCCTCTTGTATGAGAGTAACTCAATTTACGAAATGAATTTGTCTCGACTTGGTTGAATCACGGACGCCATTGGCCTACCCTCCAGCATGCAACAACGACAAAACTTCAAATGAATTGACCAAACACTAAACAATGTTACTTCGCACGACTCCTGAATAATAAGCAAATCATGGATAGAGCTTTGCGTTGTATACAATGAAATTTGAACAAGAAGACAAAATGCTTCAAGAAAATTTATGAGACCTGGATTTTATATCGCTGAAATCATATTGCATTCCATAACTCTGGATAAGAGATTTATCGTACAAACGTAATTGATCACTTTTTCTAGCATTTTCATGAATATGTTTTTTCCGGGTGTGGCCAAAGATTTTGTCTGAGTATTTTCTGGCAGAGAGGAAGATAATATGGTTTATCAAAAATATGAACTATACATTTTATTCTCTGTATGACATTTTTTGTGGAGAATTCAATATTTTACACTGTTTTTTGGGTTTATAAACTTCCACAATCTGAAAAAATAGAAGCCAAATCAATACAGAATCTGCTGAAAGTGTAATAAAGGACAAACTGGAAAGTTCAACCTGAAAATATACTGCGTGATACATACCACTGGCAAGAACGTTGCCTACTACTTGAAAAAATCCAGTGAAAAAAATATTTATACAATATCGCGTATGACATCTGGACAGTTTGACAAATGGGAAAGAAACTTAAGTATAAATATGATATTTTTCAACTTATTTTTTGATTTACTCGCTAACTGGACTCTTCAGAGATTTATATTACAGAGTGAAATTTTTCGTGCACATACAATATGTCGGAAAACATTTTGAATCTCTTTCAAGAGTTGCTCAATATAGAATGATACTCCTTACAAAATATCCCCTGTATACTGATGCTACTTGCTATAAAAAGTCACCGAATAGTAGGTTAGATTAGGTCAAGAGTTAGTGGGTCTATTCGATCCTCCACCGCAACCCGCAACTGTTTATTGTGGCTCACATCTATTCACACTCGACCAAACGAACCTAGCTTTCTAATGAAGCCGATTAGTTTGTTTAGTGAGTGGTCTTTCAGGTCAGATGGGGAGAATAAAGCTCTGCCAAACTCTGAAAACCTGATTAGGTCTCCACAGGGGAGGCACAAAGTATGTGCTCTACTGTTTCATCATTTTTCAAACAGAGGCGACAAACACTGTCTTCTGACAGTTCTAGTCTCTTCATATGATGCAGACAGTGACCTGCGAGAAAGTCTGTTCGAAGATCATTCCTACTATAGTCCAACAACTGTTTCTTATCAAGCTTCAAAGGAGGAATGAACGCTATGGAGTGAGCCAATTCAAAAAATCCATCCAGAAGTTCATGAATCTCCTTGTCATCCAGGTGTTCAGGTGTTTGGCAAATCCTAAAGCCATTCCAATGACAGGTTCAGGTCCTTTGTAAGGGAGTCATCAGCCTCATTGTCTTTCAGGCTAGTACGGCTAGTAATCCAGATCGGAGACAATCTGTTGAGTCTTCGTATCGAGAAGAGTCGTTTTTCGCAATTTGCTATCAACTTAGACGTCGCGTAGAAGCCAAGAGCTGCCAATGCCGCATGACTATGGGATAATATTTTTATTGACTTGTGTATGAGGTTGGATTCTTTCATTATCTTCGCATACAATTCAATAGCGTTAATTTCCGCTTGAAATACAGTCGCATAGGTTCCTAGGTAGGTTGATATCTCTGTCCTGGGCCTGCAGCTGAAAACACCTACACCAGGACCTGAACGGGTTTTTGATTCTTCTGTGAACCAACAACTATTTGCTAATAACATTTCCTTCTTCAAAAGGATCCAGTCATCTCTACTCAAGAATAATACTTTATAAGGCAATTCTTAGTTGACGGTTGGAGGTCTAAAGTCAGAGGTCTTTTACAGAATGTTGTGACTTCCAGTGTCAACCAACAGTCTATTGCACCCTGCATCAAATTGATTTGTGCGATTGGCAATGTGCACAAGACTTTATACAGTCCATCTTGCCCCTCTCCAGAAAAATGTGGAGAGGAGGTAGATCAAGAAGGATCTTCATGGCAGCTGACGGTGTGGTACTGATGGCACCACTGGTAGCCAGACAAGTCTGTCTCTTTAACCCAGATAGCTTCGCCCGAGCTGTTCTCTGTAAAATCATCGGCCAATAGGCCAATAGGCAATTGTTCCATAAGTGATTACATTATTCCAATGGATTTGTTTGGGACCCAAACACCAAGTTTCACCACAAATTCTTCGACATGTCCTTAGGGACAGTCTGGCTTTGTGTGAAACCTTTTCCAAGGACAACGTCAAGATATTCCACCTCCGTTTCAAATGGAATGAACTCACCATTGAGGGAAAATAGCGTTAAAACATCCGGTTTTCTCCTCCTGCTCAAGGGAATTACCAAAGTTTTGCTGGGGTTGACAGATATTTGCTTCCTCAGGCACCAACTGTGAACAACGTCCATCATCCTTAGGAGGATATCACAAGCTACCCTTCCCGATGTGGACCTTGCCAGGTCATCTGCATAAGCTTGCAGATCTACTTTTCTTCTGTCGAGGACATTAGGAAGATTATCCATCAGGAGCGATCACAGAAGGAGAGATAGCAACACACCTTGAGGGCAGCGTCTGGTGGCCTTGAACATAAAAGCTTCGCCTTCAAGAGTCGTAGTTCTGTTTACCAGCATGTCGAAGATACAGCCAGTTTTGGTCCTAGCCAGAGATGATATTTAAGATTTAGGTTGTGCATCGTCAAATGCTTCTTTGATATCGAAAAATATAGCAACCGGAATCTTCTTGTTGTCAGTGGATTGGGAAATTTTCTCATCGAGGTTGTTTAATGCAAAATCTGTTGATTTGCAGGTTTGATAAGCCTACTGATATGTCCGTCCAGTATCCTCTCAAGACCTTTCAAAAAAAAGGATGCAAGGCTGATTAGTCGAAGCGATTTATGGTGTGGGTATTTCCGACTCACTTTAGGTATATATACCATCCTTGCTGCCCACTAACTGGATGGTATATAGTTCCACACCAGACTAGCTCCATACAATGTATGAGAATAAGTGAAATTATTTCCAGTCCGTTTTGAAGAAGAGCTGGAAATATACCGAAGAGCTGGAGATATACCGAATGGAGTCGAACAAATCGAAAACTTTTTGTACTCTAGAAATATGTCATCAGATTTATCGATGGCTTAGAATGGCCAAGTAGAAATTCTTTCTTTCTTTCAACCACATTTATAATTAATGATAATAGTTTAGATAGCACTGATACGAATATAAGGAATTAATTTTTGTCATTTTATGTCCAAAATTGTTATCATATTGAATGTAAATATTAATGTATTATCAGACCGATTTGATTGTAAAGTAAAATCAGTCAAAAAAATATTGAAGCTCAAAATATATTGCCTATATTAAATGAATATTCCTATTCACCCACAGTTCGATTATCTGAAATTCCTTACGATTTTGTCAAGGTATGGAAGCAAAAAGAGAGTTATTATAATTCAGCAAAGCCATAGTAATGTTGTTTCATTAGACATATAAGTATACAGGACATTCAGAAGCAGAAGTATACATTTCAATGTCACTGTCCTCAAATTGACCTATATGAATCTTCAATTTTTTTTTATAATTTGCTGCTTTCGTACATGCATTATTTTTCACAAGGTGGATCTACATGTGAATGACAACAACTTACAACATCTACACCTTTCCAACAATTTTGGTGATACAACTCTGTGTCACTTGATAACGATCATCTTGTTGAATTTACATCTGTAAAATTAGTTCTTACTCACTCAGTCTGTTTTGTCAAATTACCATGGACGAATATAGTAGTCAACAACAAGTGAAAATGATAAAATCGTTTCTTCGAAATGAGTGTTCTGTTCAGGCAACTTAGCGTGTGCATCGTCCATTCTACTCTAGAGCAGATGGTAGTTGATCCTAATTTCAATTGAAAAATCTTCAGCAATGAGGTCCATTTCTGGATGAATGAGCACGTAATCAAAAGGGAGAAGGAAATATTAGGAGCAGATAGTTGTTGGTCCCCAGATGGATCAAAATCCTTCCGGTTCTGGTGCAGGTGTTTTCAGTCGCAGACCCAGGACAGAGTTATCTACCTGCCTAGGAACGTATACGACTATATTTCAAGCTGAAATTTACGCTATTGAATTGTGTGCGGAGAGATTGGATAAATCCAACGTCACTCACAAGTCAATATAAAATTCTCGACAGTCAAGCGGCATTGGAAGCTCTTGACTCCCACCAAGCAAAGTCTAAATTGGTAGCAAACTGCCAAAAAAGACCCTCCTCGATGGGAAGACTGAACAGATTGTCTCTGGTCTGGATTCCTAGCCAAACTGGCCTGTAAGGCAATGAAGCTGCTAACTCTCTTGCAAAGGAGGGTGCAGCAAGCGGCTTCATTGGACCAAAACCTACCATTGGCATCGCTTTGGGTTTAGCCATACAAACACTTAACACCTGGATGGCAAGAAGATTTATGGACTTCTGGCAGAATTTCATAGGATTGGCTTATTTCAAGGCGTTTGGCCACCCTTCGAAGCTTGATTCCAAACAGTTATTGGACTACAGTAGGGATGAACTACGATGTCTAACAGGCCTTCTCACAGGTCACTGTCATTTGAATTATCACATGCAGAGCCTTGGACTGTCAGAATACAGTGTGTTGCCTGTCTGGAAAATGATGGAACTGCAGAGCATATACTTTGTGTCTGTCCCACTGGGGACTGAATCAGGTTCTTTGAATTCGGCAGATCCGTACTCTCATCATCTGACCTAGAAGACTACTCACCAGACAAACTAATAGGCTTCGTTAAGAAGCTGGGTTTATTTGGCCGAGTGTGAATAGGTGTGAGCTTCAATAAACCCTTATGAGTTGCGGTAGAGTGTCGAATGGACCCACTCACTTTAGACCTACTTACCAACCTACGTGATCAAAAGAAACTGTCGAATTTGGAACGATACCAATTCACACTAGATCTAAGTGCGTCCAATGAATCCTGAATAAGTCAGTGTTCGATGTGGATTTACCAACTTCTTTTGGTCTGAATTGGATGATCTGGAAACCAAAGACATGTGGTTCATCACAGGACAGCGCTACGTGCCACACAGGTCATGCCATATTGGAAAGGAGCGATTTGAAGGCATAGTCATCCCATGTTGAGGTGATGTGAAGTGGCCATCGAGATCGTGTTGTTTTCTTGAGTCGCAGGTGTATACAAATAAGCCACAAACCACAGTGGCCCTTAAAGCCATCATAACCTATGCCATCGGTCAAATTCAACCTCATTTATGCATTAGAGTCATGGAAATAGTAGATGTTTCGGATGCGCTTTATGCAAAGAAGCTGTGCGGACATTTCAATAATGTTATATTCCACATATAATGGCATCAATAGGTCTTTCAAATGAATAATAAAATGTTGTCAGAGGGAGGTTCTTAGTTCCATAAATCATTTTCTTTATAATGAACTTCTGACATGTTGTGAATTTCCTTCTTCTAGCCATAGCAATGTGCAATGAAGCTTGTGTTCTCTGCAGTATCCATCAAGAATTATAAAATGGCATTGAGACAATGTACGTTCTGCTAATAATGACTTTGCTTGGATTCCCAGATTATAAAAGGTTGTTATATAAGGAAGGCTGATATTGTTGATAGACTCAATTCACAAATCGCACTTAAGATTGAGCTTTCTGAGCATAACAAAAACATCGATGTTATTGGATAAAAATAATTTAGCCTCTTTAGATTAATTACAAATACATTTGAAAACAATGTAATCTATGATGAAATATGTTTTCTTGTTAATCAGTTATCGTCCTTTCGTGAACCCTCAGCGCGAGCTGGGGATTAACGAGGCCTTATCTCTCGAAGTACAAATATACACAGAAAACATCGATTTTCCTATGGAGTAAAACGAGCTTCTCATGCTAGCCAGCCGGTCAACGTCTGACCAATTTACCTGATATTTCATCACATATAATGATTCCTTCTCTCCTACTCCAACTTAGGAGCTCATAGTTCAATAGCATTTCTCAGCGGAAGTACGAAAAAGGAAGGAATAATCGACAAATGAACGTTGCCAGGAATAGAAAGTAGTGTCTTTTCACATTCTGTTTTCATTCAAATGTAATTTTGGCAAGCGGTTGCGGTCAACGTAGTGTTCCGTGAAGCTATAACGGAAATGACAGGGAAGCGTAAAATACGTCTCTTTTTCCGGGGAAATTCTGCACCGGCTTTCTCTCTCCCTGCTGTCGTTGCCTTTTGAATAATAATTTAATTCCAAAGTTGTCGGTGGAGCCGGGCATTATCTCCTACGTTTGCGTTTTCATTTTAAATATATTAATACGAAATGTGTTCCATTCTGGATAATATCTTCTGTAAACGTTGATCTGAATGAGGGAAACAGACAGTTTGATGGTTTGATGGTTATGTATTCCTAATGCAAAGTTCTTGGGTTTTCCTCAAGATATCTGCTGTGAGTGGGAAATATCAGGCATAAACCCTCAGGCATAAAAACCACGGCCCACAAACTTGGAAAATAGCTTTCACTAGGTAACATCCCGTTTCCACTCTTTCAGCGCAAGAACTGTTCGCAAACTTCGAACGAAATTCGTCTTCTGTTTTTCTCTACACCTCTCACTATAGTTCAACTAGTCGAAAGCAGAACCCAAAGAGAAAAATTCGTGATCCAATACCAGACAACGCTACTTCGATCCACCATATTTCCCATCACTGTTATTGGGTTGAACTATGAACTACGACTCGACTATCCTTGAAGGATGAACACGCCACCTATGAAAATGAAAAAAAAAACTCAGACTATGTTCAATGATAAATGCAGGCTTCGACGTCGATCGCTGAACGAGATTAGTCTTTTGTCTTTCTATACAGCTTCCACTACAAGATACCAGATGAAAACAGGATCCAAAATTGTAGTTTACGTGATTAACATCAGACAGTATTTTAAATCTAAAGAAATGAACTTTAGACGTTCAAGCCAGTCTCGAATATACCTACACAGTAGGTTGAATGAACTGATGCCTATTAGAAAATAACTACTCCCCTGGCTGATACCACGAAGGGCGTTGGATTATATCTGACAGGCGTCAGTGCATGTATTACTAAAATATGGGGAACTTGTGAATTGATAGGGACTTTATGCATTTTCTCCTTTCCTTGCATTTCGAACACGTCGGTTTTTCATTTCCATCCAAAGTTTCTTCTCTTGTAAACGAATCCAAGCATTGCCACAAACTCAATTGGTCG
>WOGN01008390.1:0-11324 GCA_015342105.1 Leptinotarsa texana
TGCCTTCGTGGTAAACGACGGCGAATAGCTTGTATTGTCTCTCTATTGGAGACTGTGTTTCCGACGATATAAAAGTCAAATCAAACTTCAAGTTGAATTCAAAATTGTATCTGTCCGGGGTAATAAAAAAATACACAAGAGTTGTCTAGAATTCTTTTCAGGTTTCTTGACAGATATCACTGCTTATTGAGTATTTTAATGGGATTATCGCAGTGCTGCAGAAATTGAAATTGTTGTCTAGAAAAAGACCTAAGAGTTTGATACTGTTAACTCTTTCTATTTCAACACTGAATATTCCAATATTAATGTCTACCGACGTAATACGAAACAAGTGAGCGACTTTAGAAAAACAGATGACAATTCATTGATTTAGGGGATAAAAATGATTGGTTCCAAAATTGATCCTTGGGAGACATCTATGTCATCATTCATTAGATCGGAAGAGAAATTCTCGTTACAATTTTCATTCGGATATTGTATCTTGACAGCCTGGGTGCAATTTGAAAGATATGATACAAACCATCCATGCTGAATACCTCACCACATGATAATTTTATCAGCACAACTAGGTATTGAAACTATCGAGTAATGGAACGCTTCATGGCGCCAATTTATAGCGTGAAAATTGTGTACCTATTATTATTACCATGTATTGTGTTATCAAATTTCATCAAGTAAGTGATTTGAAATCATATTGAATTTATAAAATTGAAAAATTATGTAGTTGGGAATTCATTCAAAACGTATCTCATCTTTTCGAGCTCAATTCGATATATCTTGAAAATTTAGAAAGGGTTATGAGTTTCAAAATTTCATTTGTTGGATTAAAATGTAGTCACAACTTTAAAAAAACTTATTCGTCTTACTATTCTTCTCAGTATCCACTTGCACATTGAGTGACATGGAAACAACTGAAAATTGATTTGATGAGTGGTTTTTTTTGTCAGAAGTTACAAATTTTATATGGTTCGTGTCGAGAACTGAAAAATAACAGTAATATGTTTCAAAGCAATTTTCCGGCATTGCTGGACGTGGTCTGACGTTTCGTCATCTAGTACTGCGGTAGACATTTTAACGTCGATGAAGCAACGGAAAAGCGTTCGGGTTTTTCTCACAGCAGATACTACATTATTGGAATTTGTCACCGGTTTCATTTCATCACTGATACGCGTGGCTTCGTTTGTATGAACCTTTTTTCTGAAGTACGAAAAATCACTCACTATCAGGGCTAGTCTTTCGTTTCTATGAACCAGTTCGGTAGGGACAAATAACTGCCTAATCCTCCTATAAACATATGGTTGGTTAAGTACAATTGAAAAAGAATGTTTTTAATAGAAGAAAATGTTCCTTGAGCAAAACTAAAATTTACAACTGCAAAGGATGTTGTAACATTAAAACGTTGGCTCGCATCCCGTAATTTAAAAGTAACTGGAAAAAAGTGAATTGATAGACGGTATACAGACTCTAGTAAAAGAGTAGCGGTAGATTCAAACTGTAATAAAAGAAATTTGAAATAATTAGGAGTTTCAGATTTATTTCCAAGTGGAATATGAATGAAATATAGATAGTAATGACATAAATTTAATTAAATGAATTTAATTAAATGAATATAATTTAATAAACGATTGAGATTAAATATCATTCTAATCAATGGTAATTAACTATGAAAAATTTACTATTCATTTCATGTGTAAAGCATACATATGAATATTTATATATTTTTCGCACTGTTAAATCCACTCTCCTTGAAGAATATATCCATTTGTTATATCTAACCTCATCAATAGAAAGTTTTATAAATGGTATAAAAACACTTTTTCTTCCGGAAATCGATTATCTGACGTACAGTTCGCAAAACAGCAATGCTTTGTTGGCATTATACCAGCACATAATAAGTTCTTATATCAGGTTTATATTTTTTAATAATAAATTAATATTATGTAAATAACACTGTTCTACATGTGAATAGTTTATGTTTGTCCCTACTACTAGTGCTGCCTCTTGTGATACGTTCGCTGTACTATTTTAGGAAAAAGGCTCATTGGTTGGAATCAATGACCTTATTAGTATGCAAATAAGGGCAGATAGACAGATTTCATGTATGGTGATTACATCTTTTTTTCTATTGAACTTTTATGTATTTCCCTACATACCCTTGGATAGCAATTGTGAGTTTTGTCAAGTACCTTCGAAAGAGATAATGTGAAAGTCTCCTTAGTGTGCTTCTTCAACTACAGCTAATTTTTTTGAAGGTGGTTGACAATGTTTTGTGGTGTATTTCATCAGTTCGGACTTCCATTGTTCGGACAATTGTCTTCGGGTGATAACCCGAAGACGATTGTGGATACTAACAATCGAAAAGTCGTGGCATAACTTGGTTTGAAACCTCTTTAATTTTTTCAATTTGTTTTTCATTTTTGCTAATAATAATTTTTTAATCTTTATTTTTCAGCTTTTATTAATATTTTAATTTTATTTGTTTGGTTGTTGCTTGTATGTTAATTTTTTGTAAATTCAGTTTTTGTTTAATAAAATTGTTATTTTCGGTCAACCTTATTAATTTTGTAATTGTTTTTTCAGGTTTTTCAAATCAATTTATATTAAATTAGACAATGGAAGTCCGAAGTGATGAAATACACCACAAAACATTTTCAACCACCTTCAAACAAAAATAAAAAATTGTAACTAACACAAACATTTATTGTCTCATAAGCAAAATTCAGATGGCCGTCAATCTATATTTATGCAAGCCGTTTGATATCATCAAATTGTTTTCATAATAGAAAAGAGTTAGTGTACATGGGAGAGTATGAATTCGTAAAAGTTATTTATGGAATAAGAGTCCAAAAAGAAAGCATTCGTAATTCAAAGCTGTGATTATAACAGATTATGTCAAAATATTCAATGATTCGAACCTGATAAAATATTAATTATGGTCTGATAACTGAGCATTTTTTCATGGACAAACACGGTAACTTTCAGTGGTCTGAAGTTTGAGTGTGCAGTTATCATCCACGGGCAATTTTTATCTTTAGTAACTAACTGTATTGTAAGTATCGAAAAAAATCACCTGCAGCTTAAATGGCAATGTTTGAATACTTCCCCCCAAAAGTCATTTTGCCTACTTTTATTTAACTAGCATTTATGTCTTTGACGTAGTCTTCATCATCGCGGTAATATAATGAACCAATATTTTGGAACAAATCAGAAAAAATTCATAATGATTTTTATTTTCAGTTAAGCTTGACTTAAACTTCAAGTATCTTATTTGAACCAACCTCAAAATTTGAATCACACTTAAAATGTGATTGTACAATTGCGCCATGTTTGTTTTCGAAAATTTATCTATTCTTTACAATGCATTGAAAATATTCCAGCATTTTGTTATACTCCTAACAATCAATAAAAGGAGGTCTGATAAAAATATTACACCTTCTATATTCGCTCTATTTATCAAACGTGTGATCTTTTCAAGTCTGCCAATAATAGCCCATATAAGTGCCTTTGCTTATCAATTTCTTTTGCAAATGCAACGATTTTTTACATTTGAATAATGAAAGACAAAATAAACAGTTTTTGAGTCGAAATACAATATTTTTTTGGTTAATTATTTCAGTCCTGCCAAAATTAATTTTTAAATTTTGTCGTTATCAGTACTTACAAACAACAAATACATTTTTAATCAAAAATAAATTCTCATTTTTCATATTTCTCTTCTCTGCGAACAAACACATGACAACCGCCGGTAAAACTCTAGTCGAGTATCGAACCGACTACAGATTTTTAGAAACAACCGTTCAACACTATATAAGCCCTGCTTACAGACTGAAGAGGGAGTTCAGAAAGTAAATCGAGCGGCTAAAAGAAATTCAAATAGTGGAAATAAATTAACCGTTAGTTGCTAAGTGTTGTAAATAAATTAGTCTGTGATTAGTGAACAATTATTGGAAATGAATTTGTTTAAGTCAGTTAATTCTTTAATTTGTTACAATAGTATATTGGAAAGGAACCGTTGACCGTAGCTGAGGATATTAAAAAAAAATGGTGATATTTAACCTCAGGTTGGCCAACCCGAAGGTTAGCTATGTAATGCTTCAAAAATAAGATTGAAAGGGGTATATTTTTAGGAGAGACTAGTTTTTGGCTTTCTACTTCTCTATCTTTATACATAAATTGTGGGAATCTTCCAAAGAGAGGAAAAAAGAATTAGTTTCAAAATATAAACTCAAAAACAAACTGGAAGAAAAAAACCTTTAGAAACAAGTACTTTTATAAGAACATTGAATTATACAAAAAAATCACTTTCATCTATTCAGTTTTCACTCCAATCGTTCGTTATACAATTGAATCAGTTATCATTCACAAAAACACCACATGAAAGAGATAATATTTCACTTACATGGAACACTGCCGAACTTGGCGAACATCGATGTTTCGGAATAAGACACTTGTCTTATAATCTCTTCGGAACCACTCTGGATAATATTACAAGATTACATACTCAATTCATTCATAACAATGAGACTTGATGTCACGAATGAGTTAAATATACTCGTGTCATGATGACAGCACATAATTACATTCATATGCGTATTTGATTTAATCTCGGACATAGGAGTGCTGTTTAGATTCATTTTTCGTTTAAAGGCGGAGAAATAAAAAGCCAGAACATTTCTTTCCCAAAAGTTAATAACTCCTAAAGATAAAAATATACCCCTCTCAATTCAAACCAGATTCCAATGACTGGGACGGAATCAAATAACCATATGAATGTCATTACGTAATGTCATAGTGACATGAGTAGATTCAACTAATCCGTGACATAAAGTCGTTATCCAGATTGGTGCTGAAGAGTCAATATGACAGGTGCCTTTTTCCGAAACATCGATATCCGCCAATGAGGATGACAGTGTTCCATGCAAGTGATTCAATTCTATTTGGACAAACTGAATCCATTTTTTGTATAATTCAATGTTAACGTAAAAATAGCTGTTTCGAAAGTATTTTTTCCTTTTCAATGTTTATATGAAAGTAGTGGGCTTTTTTCCAGTTTGTGTCTAAAAGTTACTTCTTTGCATGATCTGTACATCGTTGTGACGAGTTTATTTTGAAAAATGGTACCTTTTCCCTTCCTTTGGAACATTCCCACATTGTTTGTATGAAGATGGAGAAATAGAAAGCGAAAACCTTTCTTTACCAAGGAATAAAGTGATAAAAAAACCTTTGATATTGATACTTGAACTAGTTCAATATTTGCGAATAGCGATCTCCCGTCTATTATATGAATCAACACATCCAAATATTTCCATAACTACCTTATTCAATTCATCCTTTTCCGAACGATTCGTCTTTTTCTTCCATTTTTTGAAAACTACTCCCAACTTTGAAAACCCGGTTTGCATGTTTATAAACACACTCTTCGCAGGTCACAAACTGAATAGGAACAGAAACAAACTTCCGCGGCGGAGGTGAATTTTTGAAACCGTTCCAAAAAATCGATAGAGAATCCGAAGTGCAGTTTTCTCGGAAAATATATTTCGGTGTCGAAACACTCACTTTCGAGAAAAGAAGGGCTATGCATATAACTAAATCTAAACACCAAACATCTAACTGAAGCCACTACTGTGTGAAATGTTTTCGGAGGCAGTAAAAGTCGCATCTATTTATAGGAGAAGAGAGTAAGGGAAAAGATCTGGCAGATTATGTACACATTTTCGACCTGGGTAATCTTCGGAAAACATCCCATTAAATGATAAATTTGCGAATAGTTAAGTAACCACGGGCGTCCCCAGAAAAAGTGACCAAAAGGTACTTTACCATTTATGGTTCTTCGGGATGTATTTTTAGGCTCGCGACGCCATCTAGGGACCAGTAGATAAACACACTTTGAAAACCAGTACAATGACGTTTTCAAAACCAAAATATTACTGACGTAGGGTAAAACCAAATTTGTTTACACAAAAAACAGTACGTCACATTTCCTTAGCGCTTTATGTCACATTTTCAGGAATGCCCTTCCTTTGGTTATTTCAACTGTGGGCGTAATTCTATGAATATACAGGTGACGATAACTTATAGGTACATTTTTTAAAATTTCGTCTGCAAATGTTGCGTTGCAGATGTTTAAAAAGACTAGGACATTAACGAAATCAATAATAACTATTAATGAATAAAATGTTACTGTCCCTTGTGTTAAAAATATGTTTCAACTTTTGATGGTTGGCGTTCATATAGGGATGAAATGAACGGAAAAAAAACCATTTCAAACCTCCTATTGAAATATACAATTCAAATACGAACATTTTTTCTATTCGTCGTATCTATACTACAGATACATTTTAGTTTTTATTTTTACCACCGTTATATATAACCCTCTAGGTTAAAGAAATTATATCAATTGGTAATAGTTTCCTCAAGCCTTTTTAGGTCACAACAAATGCAAACAATGTATTTATGATGAATGTATATGTATTCAGGTAAGTAGTATTTCACGGAAATAAATGTTCTGTTCTGTTCAAATAATATTGTCTTTTTTGATGAAGATGGATCTACTCTGAAAATAAATACAAGTTACAAACTTTTTTTCATTACAGGTACTACAATACTTTTGTGGAAATAAAATAACCTTTTCAACGTCTTGTAAAATTTCTATAAAATCCACTTATATAGTAGATTCAAATGCAGAGCTATATTTTAGACTCTTCATTTATGAAAGCTCTTGATATAAAGTTACTACTGCAACGTGTAAGATAATATCTAATAATGTAATAACACAAATTACAATTGAATGCTTCACTTCAATTACACTTTGTAATTATTACAGTTATTATATTATTTCACCGTTGCTTTTTTGGCTCTCGAACTATTCTGACAACTAACTTAAGTCTTTCAGTTCGACAGTGTGTTGTATATTCGAATATTATCGTGAATTCACTATCCCATTCCAGTATTTTCTTGTTCATTCCTCATAACTTATTCGACTTGTCCCAGTGGTGATTCGTGCGCAAGCTCACCTTTTATCAATATTTATAAAAAGAGTCACAATTGGATATCGATGAACAATATTTTTATTCACTGTTATGTACGCAAGTATCTAAATCTTGATTTTCTTTAGATCTGCCAGAAAACTCTGTATTTAAATCAATTTCTATCTAAATAATGACCTGTTCCATTAACACTTTAATTTTTTCATATGTTTACGTTGGAAGGAAGTAAACATTAATGACAGGCAAAACTTTTTCGAAAACAAGCTTTTGAAAGTGAAATATTCAAGGAAGTACTTCCTGTCCACATAAAACAATATTTTATCTGTTTATTTATTAAGTAAAAGGTGATAATGATTATGGTTAATCGAAGGAAGTCGGCCAATGGTGAATCAGTGGCATACCAAAGGCATGCATGTCTCCGAAAATGAATATTGAAAATTATAGATGAAAATAAATTAACCTGCCCCTAGGACATGTCTTTATCGCGAATCTCAAATAGAAAAGTAAAAGTTTCTCCATAAAAAACTACAACGTACTTATTAATTTAAATCAACATATCAGGAATGTTTAACCTTATTAATTTTAACAACCTTTATTTTCATAGGCAATAAAATCTGAAAGGTAAAACTCTTGTCCGTTTATTTTCCTGACTAATATCATTACGAGTAATGATTTGCTTCCGATAGGTATTTTTGCAAGTTCGCCATAGATAACATTTTCGTGGATGCTTCTTGCCTGTATCGCTGAAATCAAGTGGGAGAATAGCTACAAACCCCGGTTTCGGAGTTTTACATCCACCTAGATAAATGAGAAGCATCTGCAAGGATTTGCTTTGTAAGCACAAATGTCTGTCGGAGTAAGGAATTTGAAATTCGACAATAATATAGTTAATTGGAGCCGATATTTGTAATGATAAAACAACTGAAAATGTATTCCGGATAAACTGAAAATAGAAACTTGTATATTCTCTAGATAATTTGATTGACTATAAAACTCTTTTTTCAACAATATAACCCAAATGACATTTTTCTATGTCAGTGGTTATTAATTTACAATGAGACTGCATATCAACTTTGAAACTTTCACTTTTTTACTGGCACACAGGTTGGAAATTGACATTTCAAAAACTGAATCAAAGCAAAATTCGACTTTTGTTTTTCACTGCGTCAAGTTGTTTGACAATATTTCCATTGGTGACGTCATGGTGTCGCTATATTGAATTTGGTGAAAATGTTCCCCACGCCGGCATTTTGAATAGAAATTACCCTCTGTTTTATATCGTTGACAAGACAAAATGTTATTATATCAAATGGTTTATGATTTCTATTCTATTTGACTTAGGCCTATTTCGGTTAAACGCGAAGATAGCATTACGACAAAATTACGCGTCGTCTTCAATGCGTCTGCACCTACAACTACTGGTGTGAGTCTGAACGACCTACAAATGAACGGTCCCATAATTCAAGACGAGCTGTTATCGATACTTTTAAGATTTAGGATTCATGCCATTATAATTTCAAGCGACGTGAAAATTCAGTAACCAACCAATCCAACCCATAATGGGCGATTTATCTACCGAGTTCTAGATTGGATCCTGCTCCCCCCTTTATTTGGTAAGGTAGGCGTGGAGTACGCAAGGCCTTTTTTTAGGTTAAAGATAAAAGGGGCAGGGGTGCAAAAACATCAAAAGCCTGGACTTGTCTATTTGTGTGCTTTTTAACCCGTGCTGTACATGTTGATTTGGTTTCCGCGCTGTCGTCAGAAGCTTTCATTCAAGTGCTCAGACGTTTTGTCTCGCGTCGTGGAAAACCATCCGATATTTTTTCCGACAACGGAACGAATTTCATTGGTGCAAACAATGAATTACAACTTTTAGGTCAATTTTTGATAGAAAATTCAGTAAAAATTTCAGACTTAGCTACAACAATGCATATACATTTGTATTTAATCCCTGCCAATTCCTCTCATTTTGGCAGCATATGGGAAGCAGGAGTGAAAAGCGTCAAGCATCACCTCAAAAGAATTTTAGTCAATGTAGTTCTAACTTACGAAGACCTCCAAACATTACTGGTTCAAATCGAGGCTGTATTAAATTCCCGTCCTCTAAAACCTATCTCCTCAGGACCTAATGATTTGACCCCCTTACCCCCCAACATTTACAAAAATTGCAGCAAACCTTTTGGGATAGTTGGAGTCAACATCAAAGGTCTTTTCCTGTGTACCTGCTTCATCACACATGATTTGATTTTCAGCGATATCTTCGTTACAAGTATTGAACAAAGTTTGTTTTTCCATTTTTTTAAACAAACGGTGGAGCTTTAGATGTATGGGTCATTGGTCTATCAATCTGGCAATCAAATATATGCGGAATTATGCTTGGTTTCAATATAATTTTTCCCACTTTCATAGTTTTGATATACATGTAATTTTGTAGGTCTAATTCAACCTAAAATTCAAAGTTGTGCTCAGAGTAAAGTATATATAATTTTTTTATTATTCATTATAATTCATACTTACATTAAAGATTTTTTGCAGATGTACTATTTGAAACATAAACTTTCAAATTATGAAATAAAAAAATTTTGTTAAATGAGCCCATTAGAATGATTGTTTATAAAATACGTTTTTCACAATTTTTAATGTAAATATAACCCACAGTATTTTCCATTTGAGGAGAAATATGTTTATTAGTGTTATTTCTAGTCAGTGCATGGAAGCCATGAAAACTCAACTTTTTTTCAGAATTCTCCAATTAATAACGTTTTCCATAAATATTCACTAACAAAAAAACGCCTGGCCAGGAGTGAGTGTCTATATATCTTCAATATCTACATCAAATCATCCCAGGCTAAAAATACATTCAGGAGAAAGGTGAGCAAACGTAAATGCCCGCATTTTTTATGAAGTGTATCGCTATAAAACTCACGGTGAATCCGCGACTAAAAATGTATTTTGGCAGGCTCTCAAATCTAACATTAATTTTATCTACTACTCATTCGAATTTAGATTTTTCTCAATTGATCAGCTGTGACGCTGCACCAATTCACGGGATGAAATGACGTCTGATTACGGATCTTCTCAATATTTCAAGGTCAGCTCTACCCGATACTTTCATATGCCTTGAAATACTGCTTTTGATATTATCCATGGCTGCCTACATGTTCTGTGGAAATTATAAGCTGACCATTAAATATTAATATTAATATAAAAATTAATATTCGTGAACACCGGCCAAGTAACAAAGGACAGAAAAATTGTAAAACATCATATTGATGATGATACGATATTGGCGGCTCATCAAGCTGATCCTAGAATTAGTTTGAGAAACTTATCGCTTCAACTCAATATGAGCCGCAGTAAAATGTGAAGGTGTTCAAAGAGACATAAAATGCATTCGTTCAAACCCAAATTTTTACATACTTTGCACGAAGGAGATGAAATCCGCTGTATAGAGTATTGTTTATGGATGCAGGGATATTATCTCAATGATGAGGCTACCTTTACCACGAATGGTATTGTATCTTCCCAGAACATGAGGTTTTTGGCCGAACAAAATCCAAACTGGGTGGTGAATTGTAGAGACCAAATATCTCAGAAAGTTAATGTGTGGTGTGGCATCCTGAACGAAAATATTATCGGGCCATTTTTTTTCAATCAAAATTTAAACAGACGACTATTCGTTGATTTTCTCGAAAATGCATTTTCCGAAGTGTTGGAAGAACTACCTTTGGATGTGAGACACAGCATGATTTTTCAGTTATATGTTTCACCAGTTCACAATACTGGCATAACAAGGGTTTGGTTGAATAGGAATCTACCTATGAAATGGATAAGACAATACCCTCTCGTAGTATGGCCACCGATCCCCAGATTTAACTCCACTGGATTTTTATTTATGGGAAAACTTGAAAAATGAAGTTTATGAGGATAGGCCAACAAATGAGGAAGATCTCCGTGCATGAATTATACAAGCCTAGAGAACTGAGAAGAGTTGGAGGAAATAATAGAAGGCGCATAGAAAAATGTTTTTGATTGGAGGAAAATTTCATAGAAGGCACGAAAATATGAAATTGTCAACAGTTAAATCATTTAAAATTGATTGTTTTGTTTTTTAATTGAAAATGTGATTTTAAAAGCAGTACTTCGAAAGAATTTTGAACTACATAATATTTTTCGCCGCAAAATATCCTTGTTTTTTTAAATAATGGGAAAATGAGAATATGAACTAACAATAACCATCCTGTATTTCATCAGTTCGGACTTCCATTGTCTAATCTAATATAAAATGATTTGAAACCCTGAAAAAACAATTACAAAATTAATAAGGTTAACCGAAAA
>WOGN01008391.1:0-11324 GCA_015342105.1 Leptinotarsa texana
ATTCGTTGACACCCGGTATAGCTTCAACATTTAAACATCCATAAGAACATATTGTAAAATAACAGATAAGGCCAATTGTAAAATTAATTTAGGTTGGTATACCTGTACGGGTGGTATACCTATATGGTTTACCTGTATGAATATCTGTATAGCATAAATAGCTTCAGTTTTGCGAAGTTTCCAGTTTTATCTTCCTCTTGAAGATGATCACTTGGTGATCGAAACACGTCTCAAGGTGTAAAAATAACGATTTAGTTTTGGGAAAAAACTCCAGTAATATTCATCACTACACCAAAGGTTCCAAACAGTACATCATAAGAAAAACATGAAATAAAATAAAATATATATTGTAAATCAGATTGGACGTCGAGTAAGAATTTCAAAATATATAATTTTATCTTTGAAAAAATGAGTAAACATATCGTTGTTATAATGAATAGATGGTTTTTGAGTTAGAGCAATAAAGAGAAATACTCACCTTAAGTACTTTTATTGATGAATTCAATTCGATCAGTTTCTTCTGAAAATCATTTTCAATCCTGTTTTTGGTTTCATGCAAGTCATCAAAGTTTTTTTTCAAATCATTATATCGAGATTCCATTTTCTCTAATTTGTCTGAAAAGAAAACAAAATTAAAATACTATTATCATTCAATCTGATGAGTTACCTGTATATTCTTTTAAAAATTTTTCTTTGGACTCCAAAGTATTAGTCACAGATGTCATTTCTTCCGTAGCGGCTAATAGTTCCTCTTTCACTTTTGAAATTTTTTGTCTCAAGGCGAAATTTTCTTTCTCAACACCCTGCAGTTATATTTGTGATAAATACTGAAGGAATCAATTATCACAATAGAATAAATAGATGAAATGAAAATGAAGTATCTTCTCATTTGAACCAGCAATAATAGAATCATCGGAAAAATATAATTTTGTTCAATATTGCCAATGGACAAATCTGGTTTTCAATCATTCGATACATATTGGGACGTCAACTCATCGAATAACTAAAATTTATTTCAGTAATATGGTCATCGCAGTATGAGGAATAATGAAGCTTTCGATGTTGAACACCGAAACATCATCCCAGACAGTACTTCCGCCTCTTCTGATGGGAAATGTTTAAATTCAAAGAGTTCTAGAAAACAGAAAATCACCAAACAAATAACTATAATCTTTCAAGATCGAATAGAAGATATAAAAGTAGATGAATTGCTCACATTCAAAGAAATAAATAAATTGATTGGTGTAGCCGTTACTACGTGGTAGGAAATCATAATGAAGAATAGAGAAATGAAACTTTCTATGTTTCTTACCACTTGACTTTGTAACTAAGGTTACAGCTGTTTCGTACTGAGTTTATTGTATAAGTTTGAAAATGTCCGTATAGAACGAAACTTCAGTAACTTTATTTACAAATAAAAGTGGTAAAAAAATAGAAAGTTCCATTTCTCTTTTCTTCGAAAAGAAATAAGTATGATGAGCTTGGAGCAGTGGATTACAGAAAAATACAAACACCAGAAAATATCAGTTAACTATCTCAGATTCTTCTCAAGAAGATAGTGATTATTCTTTCAAATATTACTCTTCTGAAAAATGTGTTTTGCATTATCAACACTTGAGAAAAAAATTATTTCAAAAAATTCGAAATTATTTCTAAAATTGAAGAAAAAATCAGCCCTAGAAAAAAACCACTAAATCACAGAGCCAAAAAAGAAAGCTAGAAATTTCTTCGAGAGCATAAAACAAATTGAGAGAAAAGAAAATGAAAACTAAAAAACAACAGGTACTTGGTATTTATGTTTCGGTGAGAAAGGTAAAGTAGCTGATATAAGACTTTGTAATATTTGTTTGAGATATATACATGAGGACTAAGTGGGACTCACTGAAAAAATGAGGAACTTTCATTTGTGAGTCCAACATATACATATGTTACTTTATCTTCGATTACTTCCATGTCAATTATCATTTCGGAGGTCAATTTATGTAATGAAAATGGTAAAATAGTGAAAGATATTTTGTGTAATACCCTTTTTCTTATGGGTTAGAAATACTAGAATACATTGCCGCATTTTCATTTCATGCAATGATATTGTCGACCATAATTAAGTAAAATATATTTGTCTGAATCAATGGTGGGATTCAAAACCGCTTCATAACTTCCAACAGAAAAATAAAAAGCCTTGATTGGGGTGGTTACAAGAGAGCCTGAAGTATTGAACAAGGTCAAGTTCTCATACACAATCACCTCCAATATCACTAGATTACAAAGCCACAGACTGGCTTTGTAATCTAGCTTGGCTTGATCTGTGCCTTAGTTCACTAATACATCAGCGGCACTACTAACTGATTGATAATCAATGCCCCAAAGCGCATAGCGAACTGTTTACTGCGCACTTACTCAGAAGTGCTGTTGAATGAAACTGAAAGAATACTTTCAATGAAAACTTATACTCTGACTGAAATCTCAAGTATGCCCCACCCTCCAAAATAACGAACTTACGAGAGACGATTAATAACAATGAATGTAAAAATTGAAATTCCTACCTCAATATCCATCAAAAGATCGGATATTTGTTTATTTTTTGTATTAAGAGATTCCAGGAGTTGATTTCGTTGTTCTTTACCAGTCTCAGAAACATCAGATTCACTTTCCATGTCTCGAACTCCACTTTGTAGCTCAATTTGTAAACGTCTATTCTCTTGTCCCAAAAGTTTCACTTTATTCGATAACTAGAAACATATTCTATAATGGAGTGAAATTCATCTTTCAAAATACTTACCTTACTTATTTCCTGGTCTTTTTTCTCGTTAGTTTTAACAATTTTTTTCAATTTTGATCTCAGTTCCAAATATTTCTGTTCCAAATCTGTAAAAGTTGAATATAATAACACCAACAACAATATTTTATGTTTTTAACCTAGGGTATTTTGTTCTTGTTCTCAAGTTCGATTTAAGAATCAGACAAAGATGGGACAGGTGGGATGTTCCCAGTTCATTCCTGAGGAATGAAAACTTAACTGACTGCGACAACATCAAATTATATTAATTACAATATTGATAATGCATCTCAAGTACATCACAAATATTGATAAAGATAATGATGATAATGTAATGAATCTGAAACCGGCCCTGACCGTTATCTCATCCACATTGCGATCGACGAACCGCAACGACAATTTTAGATGCGTGCGTTAGTTGCTAAGTGTTGTACATAAATTAGTTGTGATAATGAAATATTGTTAAAAATAAATTTGTTTGAGACAGTTAATTCTTTAATTCGTTACAATTGGTGATCAGAAGTGGATTTTCAAAATAAATTAGTGAGCGCTTGGTGGATAATCTTTGGATTACGGTGAAATTGACTATAAAACATTTGCGTAGAGTCTGGTGATTCATTGTGTTTCGCGAAGTGGACAGTAGCGGCTACGGAAACATAAACTGATAGACTTTCTCGCGAAAAATAGACTTGTGAAAATTAATAAATGTTTCGGACTCCATTAAATAAGTGGACATATAAAATTTTGTGGAAAATAGTCAATGGGAGACAAAATGTGTTCGTGGAAAGTGCGCCTAGTGGACTTGAAAGTCGCCGAATTGAAGCAAGAATTGGAGAAGAGAGAGCTAGATTCTTCTGGAAAGAAAACTGTACCCCAAAAGATATTATTGAATAACTTTATCGAATCAGAAGAAGATCCCGAAACATATTTATGCCTGGGAGAGAAGCTTCTGGAAAACTCGAAGTGTTTGGAAGACAAGCTTCTGGAAAATTGGAAAATTTTGGAAGATAAATTTCTAGAGAATTCGAATAGTTTGAAGGAAGAACTTTTTGAGAATGCAGAAGGCTTGAATAAAGAGCTTTGTAGTGTGGCGAGCCTACTCGAAGAAAGGATAGGAACCATCGAGACAGATATAGATAATATCAGGGAGGAAATGAACAACTGGCACCCTGTTAAAAACGTAGTCTCCTATTCATACATGTATGTGAAAATTTTAATTTGATTTATTACGCTATGAACGTAGTTATTTTGCAGCGGGATCCTAGACTATAACGTTGATAAGAAAATTCAAGATCTTAGTCCATCCAAACTCTTGAATTTTTCACTTTGTTTGTGAATGTAATAGTTTTTAAACCCAAAATAATTTGCTACGATAATTGACAAAGGAATATTTTAATTTTTTTTCCCGAAAACTATATTATCAGTTTTGATCATATACAAGTATAGGAAATGATTTTTGAAATATTCAAGAAAGTTATACAAATCAAAGTTCACAGAGAATACTAGCTGTTGGGATTCGTTTTGATGAAAAGGAATATATAGGGGGAAGGACTTTCCTGTATATCGTCAGCATAATAACGCTGTGTGCAAGATATACATAGTTCCAGAAAATTGAAAATTAATTTGGAGAATAAGATTGGTGATGAATTCGAGAGTAGGGAGCTCATGTCAATTGTACATCTTCCCCCATTACTTCTGACCTTCAATAATGTCACACGGCTATATGCAAAGCCATATGACCTTGAACATGGGGTATTGACCTTGAGATTACAGAAAGAGACTCAAGTTTGACCTTGAAGGGCATTTCATAACCACGAACCATGTACATACCATGTTCCTGAACGTGTAGTTTGACTTCGAGATTCAACTCTGTCCCGGTACGTGACCTTGAGGATTGAGTTTAGAATGCGTCCCACGACCTTGAACTATGTGCATGCAATATGACGGTTTTTGACCTTGAGATTCAACTCTGTCCTCGAAACGTGATGCAACATGTCTCTGAATGACTCCACACGACTTCAAGCTATGTGAAGTTCGAATTTAAAATTTTGCCCTGGGCGTCGAAGTGGAGAATGTGGGTGTGCTTTTGTAAGAAGCGTGGTGGGCAGATGGTTGCCGTGAAGTGTTTTTTTTCAAGAACAAAACACAAGCACTACAGAAAAAACCATCAGGCGGTCTAAGAGTGGTGCCTATTCCAAATAAGCGATTCACATTGGATTTGAATCGCTGGTGAAAATCCACTTGGAAAAAATTCATCAGAAAGTTTATTTCACATAAACGCAGTTCTCTAGATAGAATAATACTTGAACAGTGAAGTTCGATTTGTACTGAGTTAAACCTCAAAATGATGAGCCCATAGTGTTCAGTCAGAATGAGGACACACAGGTGAAAGGGAGCATTGTAGTGATGCTTTCTATACTTCGACAGTGAGGTGTGGTGTATACTTGATTCGAGGCACTCATACTTCGTAATGAGGAGTTGTCGATAGCGGTTTCACTCGCCAATTGTGTATACAACAGCTTTATGCTCATGGTACATGAATATCTCTGTGCCCAAGGTCAAATGGATTTCTTTCTCATAGGTTATTCTGTGTATAAAATCGATAATTTTCAACTATTCGTTTAAGCTTAGTGGGCTAGAAAAACCATTCACACAATATTTTTGACAAGGCTCGGAAATCGCATTTACAACCTTTTTTCGATCAGCACTCATTTTTGTCTTTTTCTGGAATATTTCTCACGGATTACTGAGAAATTATTTTAATTTTTTTATAAAAACTATTTTTTTCATTGAGGAATTCAGGTTCATATTCTATTTACCCCGTATACATATATATTTGTCAATGAAAAATTAAGCTTGTATGGGATTTTCAAGTTGTGAGTTATTGACATTTGATTTCAGATGAAATATATTAAAATACAAGATCCAATTATGATGGGATATCTAGGAGAAATCAATAAACTCATAAAAGAAGTTCATCATATTAATGCTATATTATCGTAATGTTATTTCAATCAGAGCTGAGTTACGATGAAAATTTTCAGAGTTATGCTGAAAAAAAAAACAAAAAAAATGGTGATTTAGTATAGAAGAGCATGCTCCCACTATTTTATTCATGTTGCAGAAATCAAAAATAAAATAAACAGAAATATCTCATTTTGGATAGGAAAACCATTCGAGCTACCTACTTATTAATAATCAAAAAAATCACAAGTCACATTCATATTTTTCTCATCATATAATATGTACTTCATATTGACATACTTCGTCACGTATGGAGAGCATAGACCTCTTCAATCGCCTCTTTGAGATAGAGTGTTCAATTTTAGTAATGTTCAATATCGACTCTGTTTGTTTCTAATTCAACAAGTTTAGATGAATATACATTCATTTTATGATTTGATGCACCTCATTTGCTTTTATGGTTTTCCGATAGATCATCTATTCGCTGTTCAATGCTTCAAATTTCGATCCGGTGAGTGCTTCATCATGCAATGGAGGATGTTCTTACTGTTGTGACGGATGTACTCGCCTTCGATTGAAAGTCTTCAATTTCTTTGACTCAATGTTCGTAGGTTCACTACATCTTTCAATAGGACTTAGCAATTCTGGTTTTTGTTCCTCATCTGATACGAGGGCCACTACAAGGTTAGGCGCTGCAGTACAGATACATTATCTTCAATCGCTCCACGTTCACAGAGCAATTCTTTTAATTCTTCATTTAATTCATTCTCAACCATTGTTAATGACGGTCACAGATCCACTGACATATTAGAAGTGAATTCATTAGGCAATCAATGATCGAAAAAACTGCCGCATCAATTCTTTTGGTATCACTTCACGATTGTTACTGATGATAACAGATTCACTAACATATTGGTTATTTTTTCACGGCTACTCCATTGGTTTAAAAAAATTTGAGATGAATGAGCTACTCCTTGTATGTTGTTTATTTTTATATAATCGCCCCACATCAACTGTTTTCCCATTCCATTATTTCCTTGACCTAATTTTAATTTTCTGTGTAGATAATACTACATTAAAGGTATTCATCAAATGTTGAAACGTTGATTTTAAAATATTTTTGGTGATAAATTTAACAATATTATTGACCATTCACATTATGGGATATATCTTCCTGTAAGTTTGTTGGCGTTAAAATATATGGTTCACCACCAAAAGCAAAGACAAAACGAACAACGAAATTAAAAGAGAGAAAATATTCATATTCATGAAATGGCACTACTTATTACAGCTTCTTCTCTTCGAAAACGAACGACAAAATTGAAAGAGTGAAAATATTCATAGTCATGAAATGACACAACTTATTACATTTCCTCCTCTTCGAAAAGGGTGTTTGAACAGAAATTCAAATTAGGAAGTTACTACCTATGGCGAATTAACTTTTCTACCCTCACTTCACGTGATCTATTATGGCTCGACTGTTTTAGGGTATCATCCAATTATCTTACAGGGCTGTTTAAGAACGTGATATGTTTTATGTGTATAATGGATAACTTATAATAACCATTCGAATTTTTTTTGAGTTTACTGAAAGAAAATATATTTCAAAAAACGATCTGAGATTATTTTGATTTTGAAAATACGGATTTTGCTATTTTGCTCATTAATAGCCGGTCGGTAGCCAGGCGGTTCAACGTGGGTGCTTTGTTCACTCACTCAAATTGACTGCCGTGTTGGTCAGTAGTTCAAGCCCTAGTCTGAACGATCGATTTGCACAGAGGGGTACGACAGCTGGTTAATGGAAAAACAGATTTGCAAAAAAGGATCATAACTCGTGACGAATGTGTACATGATTATGGCATTGAAACCAAAGTCCAATCGTCCCAATGGAAGAGCCCAAGAGAGGCATGACCATGCTAAGTTTGATCAAATTTCAATGTTCTGCTCACAATTTGCTACTATTACCGTAGCGTAGTGCATTTGGAGTTCTTACCATATAATCGCACGGTCAATAAATAGTATTATCTCCGCTTGTGAAAGCAATACAAAGAAAATATTCGGTATTGTGAAAAAACAATTCATGTTTTTTGCAGCATAATAATGCGCCTGCTCACGCACCATTGCTTGTTCATAGTTTTTTGGTCAAAAACAACCCTTTAACCATGCCCCTTGCGACTTGAATTAAATACACCTATGAAAGTTGCAACGAATGAGATAGGCGAATTGGTTGGAGAGCTCAAGGACATCTCAAAAAGTGCATATCAGAACTGATTTGAGGAATAGACAGGACAACCATCTGTAAGATATATTTCATAATAAAAAAAAAATGGGAACTGATTGAATAATAGAATGTAAATGCCATTCATTTGATATCCATAAAAAAAGAATGACCAGTAACTACATTCAGTTTTTTTAGCTCCGTTGAAATCATAAGAGTTTTGGTACATAATGAACTATTTAATATCTGAGAAACAACTGAATTGATTCAATATAACATCGAGTATAAAATAACAAACGAAAAAATATATCATTTGAAAACAAATGATAAAAATGAAGGTCATGAAATCGATTTGTATCACTCCAGTTACTATTAGTATATAAGAAACCTGTAGCAGTTTTGTGAAAATAAGTAGCGAAACCAATCTATCGAAAACAGTTTCCCACCATCAGAACAAAATTACGGTCTCTCGACTCGCGTGTCACTAACCAATTTAGCGTCCTCAGGAGATCATTATTTCATAACAATGATGAATATTTTGTATTCAAAAATTTTTTTGGCAAATTTTAAACTTGAGTTGAGGTTTGTTCGAGTTTTGGATTCAAAATAAGGTAATTCATCAGCATTTATCTTGGTCGAGATACTTAACGCACATTTAAAATAAAATTCCATTGTTCATCTGTGAGACCCATATTGTTTAGAGTAGCAAGATTGTTTTCAGAAGTGATCTGACACTTTGAATATTTTCATGGCTTTCAACCGTTTGGACGTTATCCATCGCTTACAAATGAACAAATGCAATGAGCCGTTTATTACTGTGATGTTCGACAAGTGCCTCGTAATTACCTCGTAATTCGTATTTTGTACTAACGTTGAGGAAGGTCCGCGAGGAGAAGAAATTAGATGCATAAATTTCTCTATATTTTAGAGAATGGTATGTTCATGAATAATATTTTGATTCATTTATAATATCATCAATGCTTCTGCTAGGTAACTACGGCTTGATTATCTTTAATTAATTTTACATGTTGCCTTATCTATTAGTCTTAAATTAATTTCACAATATTGCCTTGTCTAACAGTCAGGTAAATTTAATAATAAAATATTATTTCAACAAGCTATATTAGGTATTGGTTCACAATCGTTAGTCACGATATTATTATACTTACGTATTTCTACACTCTCACAGACATCTGAATGCCTGTTCTTGTTAACTTGTCTAACTGACCCTAATGAATTAAAGTCTATGGAATGGGTTTGTTGCAAAATATGATGACTGCTGATTTTTCTGATCTTCCATCTGTATCTGTAGAGTAGGGAGGGTGAGTGTAGACCCACAGCACTTAGGCCACATGTGATCCATTGTACATCCTCGCGAGGAGTTGTCCTCCTAGGTCATCGTTCATCCTGTCCCTTCCAGGAAGGTGGACAGGCCATTAGGAGACATCTCCTTGATATTGGCAGGTGTTGGCCAAGATTTGCCGAACACACACTCTCTTTTGGTAACCTTGAAGTGTTTCTCTGTGGCATCCGCGAAGGTTTTGGAAGGAGCAGCGACATTACTGTCGTTGCGCGACTTCTTCAAACTTTTTAGGGTTGCCTCCGTGGAGGTACACAAGTGAGAGAGCTTTTCTGCAGGGGCAGCCGGTTCCTTGCCTTTATTCAAGGCGGAGCTCTTGGCGTCCGCCGCAGGAAGTGCTCTTGCTCTTGAAGGTGGAGCGGAGGAGAAGGGTTCACTTATGGTTCCTGCCACTGCCACTCCTGCCTCTTTCGCTCTTTTTCCCTTTTGGCCTCGGCGCCGTAAATGCGCTTACGCCTTTATATTACATCACGAGGTGATCTGCTATGTCCACCCTCATTCCAAGCGGTAGATTGGGGTGGATATTTCTGCTCATCCCCAGCCACCACCTTGAGGTGAGCACTTCTATCCAGCCTCGGGATTGGTCTGCCAAGACAAATATATCTCAATTCCATACCACCAATATACGAAGAACTTTGGAAAGATTTTCAAGGAACTTGGTATGGAGGTGGTATTCAAAACAAGTCATACACTACAGAGCCTTCTAGGGACAAAGTCGAGAATTCGGAAAAGACTGGAATTCACGAAATGAAATATAAGGACTACGATGCAAGTTATTATGGACAGACTGATTTATTTAAATAAGATATAAGGAACACTTAGCACACCTAAAACATGGAAGATCAAAAAAATCAGCAGTCGCCCATCATATTTCGCAACGAAATCATTCCATAGAATTTAGTTCATCAAGATTACTTAGACAAGTTAACAACAACAGGCATTTGGATGCCTCTAAGAGTGAACATAATATTTTGAATAACGATGGCGTACCAATACCTTGTTGAAATAATATTTTATTATTAGATTTAACAGAGTGTTAGATAAGGCAATGTGATAAAATTATTTCAAAACTAATAGATGGGGCAACATGTTAAATTAATTTAAGACAATTAAGACGCAAGTACCTAGCAGAGGTATCTATGGTATGACTAAGGACAATATTTTATATAATTTAGGTTAATCTTCATTTCGAAGATGATCGCTTGGTGATTAAAACTGGTGAATAGGTTTTAAAAATAACGCTTTGATGTTGAGATTAAACCCCGGTACCTGATATTCAATCTCAGTAGTTTACATTTTTTCATCAACCATTATCATTTTACTTTCTTATCTGTATATTACTCGATGAAGAACATTTTTATAAATACTTATTTTGATTTATATTTCAATCGATCAGTTAAAAAACACTGTACAAGAGAACCCGTGATCCAAACGTAGCTATGACTGGTAACAAGTCCATGTTATGTGAACTTTTGAATTTGATTGGATGCTTCATTAGAAAAAAAGACACAATTTTCAGAAAGACAGTGAATGGATAAGAATGACTCACCACTGTGGTAAGTGATTCTTATTTTATTCAGTTGTGTACAAACCCATTCATAAATATACATTTCGAGTTATTTTTACATTTGTGGTATTTACGTCTCAATTATCATGTTGGGACGGATTGTATGACGATTATGGAAAAGGTGGTTTGGAGTACTGATCCTGTTGGGAAGGGATTTATTCGGATTGAAGAAAGGGTAGCTGGGTAGAAAGTGGTTCATTATACTGGCAATCCTGTTGGAAAGCAATGTTTGACATATCCAGGCCTAGAGTATTTCTCTCTAAAATTTTCTCATATTTTGCCATGACTGCAAATAGGTCCTTTTTGGCACCAAACTGCATTCCTAATGGAAGTTTCCGAAATATTTTCCCAATTGAGGGAAAAAACTTACAAATATGATCATCTTTTTTCGAATTTTTTTCATCTCCTTTAAAACTCCCTTTCTCGTTCAAATAGTTTT
>WOGN01008392.1:0-11322 GCA_015342105.1 Leptinotarsa texana
ATAGATTTACTTCCTTCCTTTCTTTGGAAGATTCCCTCATCCTTCTTTTTTGTATCAAGATGGAGTAGTAGAAAGCCAAAAACTTTCTTTCCCAAAATCACATTAGTTTCATCATTTTCAAGCCACGTTTCACATTCTGAAAAAAATATTACGTGATTGCTGGTAAGATTTTTATAATAATCATAAACACTGCTGAATGCTTGTGTTATTGATAAATTGTATTATACCATATTATTAAACTTACCTTTCGTTAGGAGATTCTGTAATGTTCCGAGGATCATCTTCACCTTGTTTCATAAAATTTTCTATAGTCATTTTCAAAACCGGTGATAGTTTTATATTATATGCTTACTGTCAATAGTATACGTTGATCGCACACTTAATACTCAGTCATGCCAAGTGAGAAAAGAAAATTCTCCGTCCAAAATACGGCTAACGCTTTGGGTTAGAGTAAGGAGCGGTTTACCCTCCCTCAAGAAGTTATCACTTCAATAATTGTCAGAAACTTCAGAAGGAAGAAAGAAAGCGATTAATTACAAAAACCTTTTTACAAAGATGTGTATTATCATGCATAGAAGTTACTTTCAGATATAGTCGATAAGTTATTTTTCTAACAACTAATGTCTCCGAAAAATACCCCTTTCAATTCAATCGTGGAATATCCCTCACCCAAAACAAATTTTCAAGTCCTTACTGACTTTCATGTCCCATTTGCACATGAAAGTAAGGAAATATGATAAAACCGAAAAGTCTTGTAGCAAGGGATAAACTATCTTTTATTACACCTATCAGAATTCAACTCCAACTCAGCTGCTGATTCAATTTTATAAAAAACTCTGGGCCTACTCCCTCGAAGTTCAAAGGTTGATATACTCTAAAAGAATTATGGTTTCTTCAATGGAGATATTCATATATTCTTTGCTATCTAAGTCAGTCACGCAGTTAACACCATTAAAAACTCTGCAGCAATTCGAGAATTGTAGATTTCAGGCATGGTGAGAAGTATTTGTCTCTAAAAAATGTTTCCAAGTGCTGTTCTGTTGCAGCACTTTTATTACACCTATTACAGTTCAACTCCAACTCAGCTGCTGATTCAATTTTATAAAAAACTCTGGGCTCACTCCCTCGAAGTTCAAAGTTGGTATACTTGAAAAGAAGTATAGTTTCTTCAATGGAGATTTTCATATATTCTTTGCTATCTAAGGCAGCCAAGCAGTTAGCAACTTTAAAAACTCTGCAGCAATTCAAGAATTGTAGATTTCAGGTATTTGTCTCCGCAGCTCCGAGCAAAAATGGCCTATAGCCCTATAATTAACTATTGGTAACTATTTTAGACTTTCAACTTTGTTATGTACATATTAAACTTAAAAATATAACTTTATAACCTTAATGTTTTCAAATTACAAAATATAAATTTTCACAAGTGACAAAATAAATATAAATAACAATTTTTTTACCACAACAACAATTGTAATGAAGTTCGGTGATATGTGTAAGTTGATACAGGATATTTATAATAAACTCCAAAAACAAAATGAGCATGTCGAATTGGTTTCAATTAACCATTTTCATCAAACCACAAAAAACGTGGTAAGTCTTTATTTGTTGAGCTTAGGCCTTTCTGGAAAAAAATCCGTTTAAATGTCCAAAATCAAACCTATTTTCCTCAATCAAAATCATAGTAAAATTGAGGGTATCATTTCAATGAGATTGATTTCCTCCCGAGACTCTGATTCAGAGATGAATAGCCTTTTTTATAGCTGAAATATCGAATACAGGTCATATCTTTCTGGTAGGGCTATTATCCTTAATTACAAGAAGCTTTGGTAAATAATGCCAGGAATTTCTTCTATAATTCCTTCAAATCAAATAATATTTCTTATAGTTACCATCTTCTGTCAACTACTGAGATGCTCGAGTCTGTTTCCTGCCAATCCTAAATTATCTGGTAGAGATGGATACTCTTCCCATTTCTTGAGAGATATACGTCGTATCTTCCATCTTTTCTGATGGTGGTTTCATTAAAATATTTCATGACAGATTCTCGAATTTCTACATTCTTTTTTTACTGAATAGAATTGAAAATTCCAAGAATATCAGGCTACAATAAATCAAAAATATCTTAAGCTATTCCCCAAGGATGTAATCATTTATGTTGAAAAATTACTTGGTCAATTTTCATTTTTTTTCCATATCCATCCTAATAGGGTTTTAACGGCAACTAAACTACATTTCGGTTAGCTCTTGTTTCCGGTAAATAATCCCTGCAACATCTGCACTAAAGGGCTTTAAAATCTGTGATTTCAATTTTCAATTACTCTTCCAGAATTCTTGTCTAATGCACGTGACATTATTACAGATTTCATCATTGAATTTGCTCTCTTGAACTATTTACACATACAAACATTGATAAGTCTAGCCACTTGTAATTCAAGTCCATATTCGTTATTTATAAAAAATACTTCGAGGTAGATATTATTTTTATAATTATTTGAACATTTTCAAAGATTGTTTTCTTAGGATTTGCTACTTCAGTTCTCAAATACACACTATCAACATGTCTGCGATTGCAAATTGAATGTATTCAATTGACTATGCATTTCCTAACAATATGTCCAAATTTGAGACCTAAATACTAACATTGGTGTTCAATTAATCTCTCCTTTCCCTATGCTAGTGTCTATTTCTCAGCTTAGAAAACACTCTTCCTTATCCGAGACTACCAAGGATACTTGCTCCTCAATTCTGAGTATGGTACTGAGGTAAAACAGCAAAATCTCACGACAAGCTTCAATATCATACAAATTGTGTAGTGTAATCTATGAATTTTATTTAAATTTATTTTCTTAGCATCTTTGAAGGGAAACCTTCGTTTTTAAAAATGTTTCTGATATTAATTTATTTTTTGTAATTGCTAGGCATGTTTCTTGTTCTGTTCACTTCATTTAATGCAGCATTATTGCACGGTCGATCCCTATAACACTTGTAAGGATATCATCAGTCTATCCCTAACCTTTGCCTTGGTATGACGGCCATCTTGATTTTTAATGATTATTTTTTCTCTTGAACAAACATCAAAAATTGGAAATAGAGTGGCATAGTGTTATTTCTTGCATTATATTCAGCAAACCGTTTTAGATAGACACAATAGTGCATAAAAAACTAGTCCGACATCTTGGGCAGTCCGCCATATGTGACGTCGCCATTTTGGAACGGCCGTCATATCAGATCACCGAGACGTGAAATTTCTTAAAAAGTTGTAAAAACATTTTGTTCTACTTTTTGTTGTCTTATTTGAACAGATAATGAAGGTATGGAATCAAACAACATTTGAGGTTTTCAACTTTATTTTAATAGATGCTCTGATATAACACAGTGAACAATAATAAATTCATTATAGTTAAACATGCAACTATTTTAAAAAAATAACAGGGGCACAATGAATATAAAATATACAAATATATCTAATAAGGGTAGTCCATTAGGCTTGTGATGACATTGAAGAATAAATAAAAAAACCGTTGGAAAACAAAATAAATTAAAAAGTAAAACTGAAAAGTTTTTTTATATAAATAAAAGGCCATAAAAATATTGACATTTATATATACTATCTAAAATACACATTCATTTTTGAAATTAAAAAAGGATGAACGCTGAGAAGTCCCTTCCAAATTTGAAACTCATTCAGTATCAACATATTTTTTTTCAAAAACGGTTTGAGCTCCAGAGAACATTTGAACAAAATGAAAAAAACTTATTAGCGTTTTCCTTCCAACATGAATAAAAACTTATTTCTCAATCAGATCACAATTTCAGTTCCCATATTACGATATGGGCATCATTACAATTCATATCTTTACCAGACATTGCGGGTTTGTTCTTGTCAGACGAGCAGCATGGCTGTCGATAGTTGACATAACCTCTACCGCCCATCAAAGTTATAACAGTTCTTCTACCATTATCAAAGGTACTACTTTTACTCTTACTCAATGTTCTTGTATTGTTTTGTTTATTTACACTAACAGCAGGTTTTTCTACCGGAGGGATTTCTTTCTCCGGAACGCTTTCACTGACACCATTCAATTGCCTGGAGGCATTAGAGTTGTTCCTGGAAACACTCCTACCAAAATTGTTTAGCCTCACAGCCATGCTTTCTTCCGACCCAGACGAGGTACATAAACTTGATGACCTCGAGTCGACAGACCAGTTCGACAGGTCCAAAGATCTTGGTCTGGATACTTTCATCTTCAGTCTTCGATCCAAAGTACTGACTTTGTTTGGTATGGCGGATAGTTCGGGATCGCTTCGTCTCAGAGACTCATATACAGGGTCGGTCAGAATGTTTTCATCACGTTCGTAGTCTTTGACGTACATAAGTTCACTGTATAGGCCGTAAACGTTGTTGGTATCTCCCGAGCTTTGTGATGATGTACTAGAAGTTGAGAATATTGATCCACCATTGCCTAAACCTGTAAACAGGAAAAATTAAGATGAATTTTTTTAAAATAAAACATTACTTCGATAAATTAAACGTTTTTACTAATCCTGTCATTCCCATATATGCGATGAAAAGAATCCCAATATATTCAAAAAGAGCGGCCTTGGGGAGCCTCGTTTATCTTTCATATTTGTGAATTGAGTTTTCTGTTATTTGCAGACTTATGGATATGCAGCTATTTCAAAGTAATCAATCAGATTTGGTACAAAGTTTGTCAGGTGGCAACTTTCAAGAATATTCAAAAAAATTAAATTACATAGGAATGACGCATTTTTATTTTGTTATTGATTAGGATACGAAGTGACTACATTCAAATAATGATTCATTCTAGGAATGTATCAACTACACACACGAGTTAAAATCAACATACTTTGAAAGGTAGTACTTTTTGGTATTTCTTTAGGTTGGCCACTTGTGTGACACTACCTAATAGTTACCATTACTTATTTTTGAAAAGAGCATAATATTTTTCTATCAAACCTCAACGTGCCTAAAATTTTAAATCATTCACTGAATTCTAATGCTTTGAAGACTTCAGTTTGAACAAATATAAACAATATTTATAAAATGGGCTTGCAATCCCATTTATTTTGTAAATATGGATAGTTTCAATAACATATCACTATGTAATTTGCTAGGAAAGAATTTCTACTGAAAATGCATGAGACTGAAAAACTGAAGCACTGAACAGTAATGGTTAACAATTAGTAAATACTTTTGTTTGAAAGTGGTTGACAATATTTCATGGAGAATTTTACTAGTTTGGACTTCCATTGTCTAATATGATACAATATGAATTGAAATCTCTGAGATCAACTACAGGAAGAAACATTGATTTAAGAGGAAGTACAAGGTAGCTGCATATGTCTCGTCCAACGGTGGCATTCAGCCAAGCTATTGTAGAGATACGCAACATATGCAAACCTTTAATCAAACGGAAAAACGGTCAACTTCCGTTAAAAACAATTATATTAAGCAACTGACGTTCAATTGCTTAATATAATTGTTATTTTTCAGTCAGTCATTTTAATTTTTAATTATATTTGTTCTTTCAGAGGTTTCAAATCATATTATCATTTTAGACACTTGGGAAAAACTCAATAAAATTGTCCTAATTATTTTATGAGGGTTCCCCAAAAAAGTCCTCTGCTCTGCAGTCAACTGATATTCAAAATGTCAATGAACTGAGGAGAAAATAAACTACAATTGAGTGATAATAAATGAAAAACAGCTTACTGTCTCGTACTAACGAATATTCCATAAGTTTCAGTATATTTGCAAATCATAAATATACAAACAGTATCAAATTCAAAGTTATATTTTCCCAATTTGTTGATAAGATTTAACAAAATATCTACACCTAACTGATATGAATTATGTTTTATTTGTTGCAAAATGGAGTAACTATGTTACAAATATCTTCATAATCCTTTATTATCTGGTTATTAATAAAAAAAAAAGTACTCAACTCCTACAGAAATATTCATTTAAAAAAAGCGTTCTTCTAAGAAGCTCAGCAAGTATTTTGTTTTAAGATGCGGATTTTTGTGTGAACAAGTGACCTTTGCTTACCTCTTGGTAAAGTTTTTGACATACGTGCCAACTCATTCTCTTTAGACCTTCTCTTCCTCAGCACCACCGGGCTGCTTGTCAAATACTTGAGTTTAGCAGACAAACTCTGCATGGAACTGTCAGACAACTGTTTCTCCATCTTAGGCCTCGAATTCTCTTCAGACTTCTCGGTGAAGCTTGTATCCATACTTTCGTTATCCTGCTTGGATTCTTCCTTGCTCTCTCTTGAGCTAGCTTTCTGTGAATTGTTATTGTAACTCTTTGGCTGTAAAGCTAACAGGAAAGAAATAGGACCAAAGTGGGCGTGGTAGGAGATGTTGACGCGACCACTGATGATGGGGACTCCTTCCAGTCTTGGTAGGGGTATGGTTAAAGCTCTACCCACATTGGTTCCTACCCAAAGAAGACCCTTGCAAGCCAGCAGGGCTGTCACGTGTACCAGGGATCGGTTATTGTTCATCGAATCACGAGGACCTGAATAGAGCAACAATTAGGAAACAGTCTAATGAAATTTTTGTATTATATCTACCAGCAAAAGCAGCAACTTTCATGGAAGGACTGGGATACATGCAAGGTTTTCTGCTAGAATGCCCATCGAACCCTTCACAGAAACATCTCTAGCAAAGAATGCACAGGAAAACACAGGGATAGGATACTACACACATTACACCTTCCTCATAACCAATAAGTTTTATTCAAAGTCAGTTATGATTCTGCCTCTTCCTCAAATTTGTTGAGGTTGAGTATTGTAATTTTGATGATTGGTAATAATTTGTGATTAATTAAGAATTATCTACGGTATCATATATCATTATCCGAGTGTTTGAAAATACCGATTTTGAAAGAGATAAATGAGGAATTGAAGTAATACTAATCAAAACTTCTGATTAGTTTTCTTAGTGGATTTCGATTGCAAATGTTTCATAAGATCTATGAGCTCTACCTACTAGCTGAATTCACTCTTTATTTTACGCATTTCTTTATTTGAAAAAGTATTGTGGTAAAAAGTTCAGGAACGTTCGATCCATCTGGAAGTGGACTCGTTCTAGAGGATTTCGCATATTGGAACTGCAAATAAGTTTTTCTGGAACCTTAGCGGTATTTGAAAAGTGAAGTAATTTGAACTTTTCTGCCTGGTCTAGAAACTTAGTCGTATTTTCAACGCAATCTGTCATACAACCGACCAACTGGGAATAAAACCTTTTAACCTGAATTATTCTGCTCGGTGTCTGAACTTATTTTTTCCACCCCTCTTCACTACTACTTTATTCCAGATTACAAGAAAGTTTACTAGCAATAATTTTCAAAACAGAAGGCAACGATGCAAGGAGTGGTATTGAAATTTAGTATTTCATTGTAGTTATATTTCTACCTACAATGGTGTGTAGTGTGGTATTAGGGATTTATAGAGGTGAAAATTTACAAAACTGGAAATATCTTCAGTATAGGAAAATAATCAACTCATGAAGTTGAAACTCATCTGTCATATTCAAACCTATATTTGATTTAGCAAATTAGGAAATACAGTATTTCCCTGTTATAATATAAAAGTTCTTCCAGAAACATTCTTATTGCTCATAATTAGAAATCAGAAAATATCTTAAAAATTTCAATTTATCATTGAATCCTATTAATTATTAGCTCTTGAACTTTTTCCAGCTTTCGTAAATTCCTCATACTCCTATAAAAAGAATCTGTTTGGTACTGAAAGCTATTACATCTGTTGACCTAAATGAAAACAAAATCTATACCTGATGATCCATTGATCCTCATAACAATAGAAGCGATGTTGATGTCCTGGAGATGCTTGAATGTTTCGGTGTGATACAAACAAATCGTGCTGGAATTCTTCTGAGAAATCCACAACCCGATACCACTGTGCGCCATCATATTCACGTTTCCGAAATGTTCGTGCTGAATAACGAAATGTTTCTGAATATCTCCGGTAACTCCGTTGAGCACCCAAACTTTCTTTCCGCAAGCTGCATACAGGCAAAGGTTTATAGGCAGTAGACAAGAAACGGGGTCAGTTCCTAAAGTAAATACTTGGGGCTCCTGGATGAGCCAAGCACCGTCAATGGGGTTTTTTCTATATACACAGAGAGTTCCGTTAGCCAAAGCAACGAAAACGTTATCACAGTGGTATTTAATATGCATTATAACGTCGGAGACTGTCGTGTTGGCAATTTCTTCCTGCTTTTCAGGTTCTTCCGCAGCGTATAAGTGCAATTTGTGCCTGTCTGTCCCTATCCAGACAGTATCTGAAGCTAAGTTGGGGCCAGGTGGTGGTGAACCTAGAAAAAGCAAATTAATGTATTAATTACCAGTATTTCTAGCTACATTTAAAGTTCAAATTGTATTTGTGCAACGACTATTCACCTTTTACAAATTCCATTGCAGTAATTTGGGTTTCCACCAAAGAAAATGAGGTGAGATCCTTCAGTACTCCAGCTTGTTGATGGTGCTGGGCAAGAACAGATATATGACTGCTGGCTCCATCTGTTGTACAGACCCAAAGGTAGTTTTGAACCCTATGCCGTCTTCTTGCTGTTTTGGGTAAAGTTACGGTATAATAACATCCACAGCGCACCTAAACATAACAAATGGTAGATTCACGATATGACATGAACTGAAAATACAAGAGTGTAATTATTGACATGAACAATCACTCACCTCAGTTTGATGCTGTGACGTGTAAACTGATTGTGACTTCACAAATAATGGCATTTTGGTAGAGGGCCTCTGTTCTTGTTCAGGTACTTCCCAGGCCGGCGAATTGTTCGGATCTAGAGCCAATTGAGCGAGTCTCAGTTCTGTGATCCACTCTTTTTTAATTGATGGATTATCAGTCTGGAAGGTGAAAGTTTCTTCCTTGCCCTTGGTTTTCACAACGAGTTGTAAACAACATGAATCCACCCAAGCCATTTCTTCGTCCTTCTGTTGGATGGAGGTTTGGATCTGGTGCAGAATTTTCTTGGTATTCTCGTGGTTGATTTCTTTGTAGTTACCTTTCAATTGACCTGAAATGAATTATTTGGTCAGAGTATATAAACCATATAGATAATAGTGATGATAGGCTAGTAACTGATTGCCTGCGACGAAACTATGAATTAAGTACCACAGGTGTCAAAGTTAATTCTTTTATGGGTGATTCAAAAAGCGATTAAATATTGACTTCAATTGGTTTGTGAATTTATCACAGATATCATTGAATATAGCTAACATATAAGTGCTTTATTATTATACTTTTACTTTTATTAAAATTCTATTCCTTGGGAGAAGACATTAAAACCTTCTTGTTTCAAACCGTGAAATCTAAAAAATTGTGATAATTATTCTATTAAAACCCACTACAGAAGAAGGATTTTCAAATAATATTCATCTATATAAAAGATTGAAATATGGTGTCACATGTGACATTACCTTGACTTATATTTAAAGTATATTTATATCAAGCACGATCATTTCTTGAAAAAAAAATTATAACCTTGTATATAACTGTAGAAGCTGGAATTTTGTGATAATTATAACAAGCCTAGCTATAGAAAATATATTTTTAATTAAAATCCATCTCTATGGAAGACTAGCTGTGTCCGCGCAGTTCCACCAGTTTATAAATGAAAAACAGTGGGATTAGATTTTCAGTAAATACAATATTTTTGTTCTCATTATCGTTGGGATATTTATTAGCATGTATCGGTTTTCGCCGTACCGGATTTAGGTAAAGAACATATAAAATTGGTCGTTAAAACATCATGAATAGATTACAATGACTCGCAATGTCCTTTCGTAAATAGTAATGATATATTATTGCAATTTTACATTTTTTCTTGAGGTGTGCGTCCAAGTAGCATGCTATGCCTGCCTAATAATGCTGGAAAATCACTCTTACTTTTCAATACATTTTTGACACACAATGCCTTATTGCAATTACTTATAATAGATATATAATGTGGTGGACGTTTTTCAAAAAAATATTCAAAACCAATTTGTAGTACATGTTACTTAAATAAAAATAACCCTTCATTATGCATACATGAATAAAACACTTCGATGTCGTTTTTTTCTTCTGACTCACTTTACAAATAATAATATTCGAGGCTACATAAGAATTTTAGTGTAATGATAGATGGCCTATATATTGCCTTCCTTATGAATGTGGCTATCATAAACATGAATAATTTTTTAAATCCGACTGGCAGTTCCAGAGATTAGCTCTTTCAAACAAACAACAAAATTCTTCAGCTTTATTATATTAGTTTTAGCGACCTGTCCCGGCTCCGTACGGGTACTGATACTAAATATACTACAGAATGTAGTATATATCAATCAAGCTTTTCAACCATCTTCCTAACAGATTAAAACTAAGAAAATTGCAGTTTTCGAAAGAGAACTAAAAAAAACTTCTCATAGACTTAGAGCCCTACGATTTGAACGCATATCTCACTGGAACATTCATTCATTTAAAAATATTTATAACAAAAAATCTGTACCTTCTTGTTTGACCTTGTTACCGACCTTTTGCAATAAAAGTTTGTAATCTACTCTGAAATAAAGCTGTTTATTATTATTATTATTATTATATAACGTCAGTAGACGTTGGGCTGTGCCCAAGTTGGAATATTTAAAAATCCTTCTACAATGTGTAAAACGAATCTACATACAACATTTCATTCTGCAAAAATATATCGATATGGAAAAACTGTGATGAAAAGGTAATTTGTCGTATGCAAACGCCCCCCTTTTATTCCCAAGAGGCCCCTCAGTTGGAATATTGAAAAATACTCTCTTATTGCACATCTACAACATAAAACGAATCTACAGCCTCCGAAAATATAGGGGTATGGAGAAATAATGACGAAAAGGAAATATCATATGTAAACGCGCCATTTTCAGCCTCACGGGAGGCGCCCCAGTTGGAATATTTGTAAATCATTTCTTAGTGCGCATCTAAGAAGCATCTATATACCAAATTTTAGCCTCCTAGGACTCACCAGTACGGAAAAACATAGATCACTGAGGATACACTACAAAAACACACTTTTGTCTATTTTCCACGATATTTCTTTATTGTGACTAGTTTCGGCTATTACACCATTTTCAAAAACACACTTTTGCCTATTTTCCATGCTATTTCTTTATTGTGACTAGTTTCGGCAAAAATGGTGTGATAGCCGAAACTAGTCACAATAAAGAAATAGCGTGGAAAATAGACAAAAGTGTGTTTTTGTAGTGTATCCTCAGTGAACATG